>OX418220.1:45370199-45397918 GCA_948455865.1 Conomelus anceps
CCGATCTTGCTCCTTCTGACTACCACTTGTTTGGTCCACTCAAAGAGGCATTAAGAGGCCGTAGATTTACCACAGATGAAGAATTGAAAGAAACGGTGCATTCCTGGCTTGCATGTCAACCAAAAACATTTTTTTTATGAGGGTATCAGGAAACTTGAACAACGATGGACCAAGTGCGTTAAAAAGCAAGGGGACTATGTCGAAAAATGATGTACTAGTAAGTTTGCTATTTGATTACAATAAAATTTTATAACTGTATTGCGGATAATAATTGACTTACCCTTTACTGATTGTTATAGTATCTAAATGTTTCATTAAATGTGGTTGTGACAACTCAAGTCTTATTATTTATAATCTCATATTACCCTGAGGTCGTAGACCATGCTCTACAAACATAGAGATGCAGGTTGTTGGTTATATTTACGGGATTTATACTTTTTTCGACTAGTTGAATATGTGATAAGATAAGAAAGGATAATATGAGATAAAATAAGGCAAGATAAGATAAAGTAAGATAAGATAAAATAAGATTAGATAGGATAAGATTACTTTATTCGTGAAAAATTCACTAATTTTTTGTGCTTAAATCCAATATTCTCAACATCACATAGAATGCAGACCTAATTGATAATGTTAAATTGCTCGATATTTGAAGAACCTATTTAAGGCGAACGCATTTGTGTAAAGTGATTCAGTCTTGTTCGAAATCGTCGTGAAAAACAAGTTGTGTCAGTTCTATATCGTAGTAATTCTTTCTCTGTGAATTATTCTTTTTCCTGTTTAATTCATACCAGTGAGCTACTAAATATTTTTTATCGTATTACGGACTAGTGCTACTTAAGTTAAGTGTTCTTTTTCGACAATAATTTAGACCATCTGCAGACCTATTTGCAGTGTTGGAAATACTAACAGCGATCTAATGGGTGGAGCTAATAAATCAGACTAATGAGAATTATATGCAGAAGGACCCAAAAAATAGTCCAGATTTTATAAATTGATAAAAATTAAAAGTTTTGTCTCGTTTAATCAACTGGTCTGCAAACAGTTTCTTAAATGCATCTGGCTTGGGGAGAAAATAGTGCACTAACTAGATCTTAGGGTTGGTGAGACAATAATTGGCATGAGCCAGCTGCTGGCTGCCGGCCAAATGGGTAGTGACCTTCCTTAGAGTGCTACCATACTACTCGATCTAGAGCTTAACACTTTTAATCCTGTGAAATCTAAGTGAATTACTGCCAATTGGGTAAAGAATTCTATCAAAAATCGCAATAGCTTTCACAGTAATAGAATAATGTCACTTAAAAATTTCAATTCAATTTTAAAATTTTGAATTGGAATTCAATTTGTTCTCCCTTGAAACATACATTGATGTAGATGTATGTTTCAAGGGAAGACCAATTGATAAGACCGTGTCAACATTGTGCTGTCCTAGCGCGTGCGCTAAAAAGTTTCAGGCGAAGTTGCACCAGGAATTGATTTGCAACAAATTTTGCTGCAAAACATGTTGCAAAAATGTTGAGCGTTTCCATTCAGAATTGTTTGCAACATTGAAACGACTTTACAAACGGGGTTTTACAATCATTCAAATTCAATTTCCAATTGTAATAAGATTATATCCGTTTTCCAGATAAGTGAAAACTCAAGTGTAGAACAAGTGAAAACTCATGTGTAGTACAACATTCTCCTTTTCTCTCTTTAAGTGGAAATATTATGTAGAAACCCTATCACCATTTCTCTCTTTATTGACTCTCTCCACCCATCCATTCACACTCATCTTTAGAGCGTCCATGACGGAGTAATGAATGTGGCAAGCAGTTCATTTTAGGCCAGTGCACACAGCACTGCGCTATAATTATTAATATTGGTAGGCGCACTCTATTGCAGGGTCATTTGTCAGGTCAACGTGTGTGAGTGGGCCTACAGACTGCATGACGAATGCCTAAATGTACACAGTGTTATAAATGACCGTAACGATGACGAAACGGGCACGCTACGGACATGAAACGGGCAGGTCACGGACACAGAAACGTGCCACTTTACATGCGGTTCATTGCGTTTATGAGATGCGCCAACTGTGTTTCATCAATGGTAGTATGCATGATCACAAACAATAATAAAATTGGTAAGAATATTCCTGAAGTTCTGCTTTTATTACATACTGTACGTATTGATAAAACTGTATTAAACTCAAGGTTATTATTATATTATATTATATTCAGGGGAGTGATAACCGTGAGCCATAGCAGGTACCAGGTAGTCATATAAAGATAAGCTACGAACACCTGAGCCCTCTTTGTTGGGTGACCGATTGGATTGAAAAGAAAAAATACTCTTTTTTGCTATGAAACTACGACCTGGTGGTTTAGAACCCTCCTTAGACTGTAGCTCCAGCTCATCAATTGATATTATCTTACTCATCACCCACACGTGTATCTCAAACCTATGTGGGTGTGATCCTCCAAAAATAAAAGAAAAAATATATAGAATGAGTAACTGTAGTGTCAGATCCATATTCTTATGATAATAGTATTGAAGCTTTTTTAGACAGTGTTCACAGTTTATACAAAGTCACAGAGCTTTGAAATGACTAATGTCATTCATATTTTTCTCTTGAAGTGCATTACTATGAATATTTCATCTTTTAAATGCTACTTGTCACGATACAAATCAATCCAATCCGAAACAATGTTTCAACTATTTAATGATAAGAACATTAAGAATTCTTGAACTTCTACCAATTAGTTTATTATTTGATCTCTTTTATAAAATACTTCTTATTATGATATTGATTATTCAAATCGATCTAATCCAAAACAGTTTTGCAATATTATTTGATAATAAGAGCCTGAAGAATTATTGAACATTTGTCATTGTTCAAGTTGATTATTATCATTGAGTTTATTATTTGTAATCTCTTGTACACAGCTACCTTGTAGTGGTCACAATTTTTCAAATGATTTAATGATAAGAGCCAACTGCTATCAGAGCCATCATAATGAATGAGTCTTGGAATGAATATTAGATATTTACTTTTTTGTAAATTTAACGACTTGCAGTCAGTTTTAGATTGTGAATATATAAGAAATGTACTCACAACGTTTACGAGTTGTTCAAACCCATCTTCAACAACTCAAAAACGTTCGGCCACGTGTGAGTACATTTTTTATATATTCGCAACCTAAAACTGACTGCAAGTCATTGAATTTACAACAAAAAGTTAATATTAACAACGCAGATCGTTATGGAACAAGAAATCCAAGAATATTAGATAATATTTGAAAAGAAAATAGTTACTGTACTATACCTCACTTGTCAAAAAGTAATCGCTCACTATCATAGTAACAGTAGTTGTCTTCCGGCTTTACCGGTAACTGGTAAATGTTACCGATGGCGTCTGATTGGTCTACTCAAATTTTTTAACGTCTATGAATTAGAATAGACCAATTAGACGCTACCGGTAACATTTACTGGTAACCGGTAAAGCTCCCAGGAGCTCAAACATTGACTGAGAAAATCGTTTAAATGATACAACTCACAACCACTTCCGCCGCAACAAGAAGAAAATTTCCACCAATTTTCCGGTCAACTGGAAACAGTTTTCCTCACACACATTATTTCCTTTTCTCCTTTTTCTCAACTTCATTTCAAAGGATGCCAAGACAAGTTCTCAGTTAGGCGGCGGCAGCTATGGTCAGTCAACTCAAACTGCTCTGCTGCAAAGTCGCTAAGCTTCTTTGACGTGGACGTGGGCACCCTCTCCAGGACCCCCTCAACAGGTCCCCCTCACAAACTAATGTAGACGTGGGCCCCTTATCCCCCTACGTTTCACCCGCCACCATCGCAAACTAACTGAAACTCAAACTCAAACTCGCTTTGCCAGCACAGCACAACCCACTGCAGGTAACTCAACTTATCTCGGACAAACGTGGCTGCAAGTTTTCTTCTTCTACTTTTAGTTTCACTTTTTTTATCTTGTTCCCCTTCATAATTACACCTTTTTCATTTTTCCTTCTGAATACACTTCGAATTGAATCTTTATTTCCTCTTCAACCGATCATTTTTGCTTCTTTATTCATCAAATCTTTTGATATTTTGCTATCTTTCTGCTCTTCTTTCCCTTCTTGTCCTTCTTCTTCTTTTTCCTGCTCTTCTTCCTCTTCTTCTTCTTCTCCTTCTTATTCTTCTTCTTCTTTTTGTTTCCCTTCTTATCATGTATTCTCATGCATGATCTAAAACACTCTTCTTGTTCGTCTTACTTCTCATTTCTTCTATTTTATGACCTATTGTTTCCTCCTTTTTCTTCTATTACTCTCCTGTCGTCTCCTGTCTTCTTTTTCTTTTCTTTTTATTATTCTCCTGTCCTCTTCTTCTTCTTCTTCTTATTATTATTATCCTGTCATCTTCTTCTTTTTCCTGCTCTTCTTCCTCTCCTTCTTCTTCTCCTTCTTATTCTTCTACTTTTTCTACTTCTCCTCCTCCTCATCCTCCTCCTGTTCCTCCTCCTCCTCCTTCTCCTCCTCCTCCTCCTCCTCCTCCTCCTTCTCCTCCTCTGTTTCTCCGCCATCTTTTCATCCTCTTTTATGTCTCTTTCATTTTGATTATCATTCCCTTTGTATTTATCGGTATCACCTTTTTTTGTCCATTACTTTTCTTTTCTCTTCCTTCTTGTGATAATTAGGGTTAAGTGTAAGAGAGGACCTGCGAGTCCTAACTTCGCCTCAATAAAGACAAGTTATCTATTCCATCCTATTTCTCCGTTTCTTCAACGCATCTTCACCTCTTTTCATTATTATTCCCTCTTATTCTCTCTTATTCTTCAATCCATTCCATGTTCTAGAGGAGGACGAAAAATAATCTCTTCATTCGTCATGTGATGTGATAATTTCGTTATTTAATCATTTATGCAAAATTTGTAAACTCACCCGAGTGAACTAATCTAATCCTTTTTTCAAATTATCTTCTTCCTCTCCTCCATTCTCTATTATTCCATCCTCTTCATTTCATTATTTCTCCATACCTTATTTAATCAGTTCTGTCTCTGTTCTTTGTTCTCGTCCCGTCCTTCCTTCTCCTTTGTTCCCATTCTATTTCCACTTTCTTTCTTCTTGTGAGCTTCATTTGTTCAATCATTACCCCTCCAAATTTTTCAGTCTTTCAGAAATTTTTCAGAAATTTCAGTCTTTTCTTCCTCTTTGTTCCAGTTCGCTGTATTTTTCCCTTCTTCTCCCCCTCTTCTTCATCCACTCTCTCATCCATTCCTCCTCTACACTTCCAATCAGGTGCGTCTGTTTTCCTGCTTGTTTTTATCCAAATTTTCTTCCTCTTTGTTCCCATTCTTCGTCTTTCTTCCTTCTCCTCCCCCTCTTCTCCATCGTTTCCATCCTTTCAACCCATCTTCTCTTCTTCTCCTCTTCCTCTTCTTCATCATCTTTCTCCTCCATTCCTCCTCAACACTTCCAATCAGTTCCATCTGTTTTCCTGCTTGTTCTCATCCAGTCTTTCATTCCTCTTTGTTCTCCTCCTCCCCCATCCTCTTCTGAGCTTCATTATTTCAATAATTCCTTCAACACACTTCTCATCATCGCCTTTCTTATCTTCTTTGTTCTCATCCTGTCTTTTTTCCATCTTCGTTTTCCTTCTTCTCTCCTTCTTCTTCATTCTCTTCCGAACTTTATTAATTCAATCATTCCTTTCCACATTTCCAATCTTCAGTCTATTTTGTTTGTTCTTTTCCTGTATCCTCTTTCTCTTTGTTGCCATTCTCCTTCTCCTCTCCTTCTTACCATCTTCTTCATCCTCTCGTACCATCTTTCCTTCTTGTTTGTTCTTGTTTTCCTCCTTCTCTACCTCTTCTTCATTCTCTTTATCCTCTTGTCACGCTGTGTCTTACTCATTGTTCCCATTCCTGTCTTCTCTCCTTCTACTCTCTCTCTCTTCTCCATCCTCTTTCTCCTCAATTCCCCCTCCACACCTTCAATCCTCGCCCACCTGGAGCCAGATGTGACTTGAGTTCGCTCACTTGGCAAACTTTATTGGAATCGCCGGAGGGTTTCACCGACTGGGGCTTACTGAATTTCGGCAACTTTTCAACAATATAGAGATCTGCAGATAATCCACAAAATTGGACCAATTAGACAAATCAATCACCTTGGTATTGATCCTCGCATTCTCTATTTTCCTTTCTTCCTTCTCCTCCCTCCCTATTCCTTCTCATACTTCTTTCTTCTTTCATTCTCTACTTACTATCCTTTACTTACTTGCTCTTCTTCTCATTTTCTTACTTTGGAAAGAAAATGGAAGAATAAATAATATACTCAGTAACCGATTCCAAAACGTGTACGAATGAAGAAAGTCAGATGAAGAGTACTGTATTCAAACATACTCAAAAGACCTAAAGACTCTTACATTGCCATCTATCTACATGCATCAATAAATTATTGGTTTTTATTAAACTCAACATCTACAAATGTCAGCTTTGCACAGACAATCATGAGTGCAACATAAGAAATAGAAACCTGATTGCATTCCCAGTTGATAGACAGATATCTCTCTAAGACCCCTTTCCATTCTGGAAATCGATATTTTAAAAAGTTCAGGCTTTCCGGAATTTAGAATCAGTAATTTTATTCAAACAAGCAGTCAGGAAATTGTTAGTTGGAAAACATTTGTACTCAGCAGCTGAATTTTAATCAAACATTACAAAGAAAATATTATGTTTTTATGTATATTAATATGCTCATGATTGTTGTAAAATAACTATGAGGTATGTAATTTTAAGAAATATTCTAAACTGATACGTTGATGTTGTAATTTATTTATTTAAGTTTTATTTGAAAAATCAAAATTATTCTCCAGACACAAATTTCAAATTTAATAAACCGCATCATTGTCCAAGTAAATGTGATTTAATATTTTCCAAGCTGCATTTTAACTTTAAAATATTGTACTTCTTCACCAATAACTAATTTAATTCATAGAATGAATATTCGAATAGATTTACCATCGCATCCGTTAATTTTAGTAAAGCCGACCCTTTCAACTGATTGACTACTCAAATATTGGTGTAACGTAACAATAATATAAAAAAAAGGATGATTGATAAAATGTATCATGGAATGAGCCTATTGGTTGAAAAATGCTCCACCGGAATCAGTGTTCAATGTTGGTTCTACTTGCAAAACCAAATAGTAAAATAAAATATATTGTAGAAAAAATCATAGAATCATGAGGTATAGCTTTCACTGCCTCAAATTCAATCTTTAAAGTTGGAAATAGATTTTTCAAAATGTAATTCAACATTTTCTTTAATCCATCCTCATAATTTCACTTTTCTCCAACAATTCCGATGATACATTTTCAAATAAATAAATAGGTTTAAATAATCAATTTTAGTTGATAATCATAGCAACAAGATAGCATTTTTTTGCTTAAAAGTTTCTATCCTAATTTGATATTATTCACTGTTTTCAGTGCTTTTTTTAGTCAATTTTCAAATTGATTGTTTTCAAGTGAATTTATTATTTTTGAAGTTGAGTGTTTTGGTGAATGTAACTAAATTTTCAGCGTTCTCAATGTTTGAACAGTATAACATATTCAAAATTTGTGACGAGAGTAGTTTTGGACTTGAATCTGTTGCGCCTTCACATTCATTGTAGTTTTGTCTCAATTAGTAAATAAATGAATTTCCCCAGCCAAAAACTGCGAGGCAAGATGAGCAACCTTCCGTTTAAGAAAAAAGGTAAGATACTGTTCTCCCATCACGAGAATAGAGGCGACGTATGAGGTGTGCGGGGAGGCTCTTCTTCGCTGTCTCTATCACACGCTGTTTCTCTCTTTCTCGCACACTTCCGTCTACTACCCAACGTGGCTGTATTGGTTTAGTTCAGTTCGCAACGTCGCCTAGCAAACAAGCCGAGCAATTGTTTTACAAATGTTGATAAATTCAAAGACCGGTTTAAGGTTGATTCACACATAATAGGAATGTGCGCCGACTGTGCTACGACCGTGCATCGACTGTGCTGGGTCGCTATCATTCACACATATAGGACTGTGCGCCGACTGTGCTGTGACCGTTTTGTTCTGCAATGACGCAATTTCAGTGGAATTTTACTTCAGCCACAGAGATTGATTTAGACGAAGAGGATGTCATTATAGCATGTGGAGCATTACTTGTTTTGCAAGAGGATGAAAGGAAGAAGAGACAAAAAATTGAGAATAAAAAATTAATGAAACCTGTTTAAAAAGATTATATGAAATGCATTCAAAGTGCATGCACATTGTAATCTATGAAAAAATGTCTGAGTAGATACGGAAAGACATACATGCGTAGAATGAGAGTTTCCGTGATTTTTTTAAAGGCAGATAACCCATGGTCTGTTCTTAAAAGCCCACCTTGTATATGCATGTTGGACATAGCTTACTCAGACGTACCGAGATTACGTTCTCAAGCATAGACACTCAGACGTACCGAGATTACGTTCTCAAGCATAGGCAATATGCATACATTCCAAATGCTTATAATTTGTTTTTTTATGTATGTATTTTTCATTAATTTCTAAATGTTTTTAAACTAATTACAGAATGAATTTAATTTACAATCTAAAGAACACATTATAACAATAGGATAAAAGATAAAAAGAATGAAAAGGATGTTGGATTTGGAAAATTTAGGAACTTTTTCTTTTCAACGAAAATGCCCGAGACTCTACGGGAACACCCGAAGCTTCACTTGGCTAGGGCTGGTCGCCCTATCGTCGCCCTACGTTGATTCACACATGTAGGACTGTGCACAGGCCGTGCGCCGGCTGTGTCGGACTGTGACCTTGATAGATCACTCTGAAAGAGCTCGGCCACGACACAGTATGCGCACGGTTGGTGCACAGTCCTATATGTGTGAATCACTTGAGACTGTTGCCGTGTATTTCAAATGGACAGACTGCTTTGGCGAATCCATCCAAAACGACACGGTCGCAGCACAGTCGGCGCACAGTCCTATATGTGTGAATCAACCTTTACTGTGTCACCCCCACTCGGCCAGCTCCTACATTCCTAGAGTTCCTGCCAGCTCTATTCTCGTGGTGGGAGAACAGTATTTAAGATATTAGTCAGTACATATAATTAATATAAAGTCACTGATCATATTCGGTGTGCTGCTGGTTGCATAGCGAGAGCCTTGTAGCGAGTTCAAAGTACGTTCCACATCGAGAATTTATTCAGGTATATGAGTTTTCTATCCTTGTTAATGACAAGGCAGTTGTCAATGACTCTGTCCTACTCGCACTAAGCAACGCTGTCGCATTTGGTTTACTAGTGATAGAATTTCAGTACTGACTGTACCACCGGCAAACAAAACCAATGCCCTACAATTAACAAACGATGCATCATTCTACTGTTCTCCACTACAAAAATAAAAAAAACACAAAATTTAGGATTATGGGAGTCCAAATCCTATGGTATTCTCATTCTCCTTCTGAGTACTTAGCAGCTTGGATTTTTCTCCTTGAATATTTCCAATTCTTTTTGCGAGTACTTGACAATTCAAAATTTACTCCTCACACATGAGATTCAACCATTTTATCATTTTTCCCTCATTTTGCCCATTGATGTTCTCTTAAAATTTGATTGTCCTTAATATGCTTGAATTTTATGACGCAAGAAAAGTATCCTAGTTGATATAGAATTGAGAGAGCCATTAAAATACAATATTGCATAATAAATAATTCAAATTTCATGTTTTTCCACTTTTGTACTGGAGAAAAAGATCAAAACGCAAGGTGCTGGCGATAGCTCTCTGAAGTCTACTCGAAACGGCTGGAATATTATACACTGACAGGAAAAGAAAAATAATGGAAAGAACAAGAGTGAGAGAGTGGAGAGGAAGAAGAAAACAGGAGAATAATAAGAAGAAAAGAAAAAGGAGAAAAGAAAAAGGAGACAGGAGACGACAGGAGATTAATAGAAGAAAAAGGGAGGAGCATTAGGTGATGAACTAAAAGAAATGAAAAGTGAGAAGAACAAGAAGAGTGGTAGATGATGCATGAGAATACTGATAAGAAGGGAAAAGAAAAAGAAGAAGAAGAAGAAGAAGAAAAAGAAGATCGAAATGAAAAAGCAGAGAATCAAAAGAAAAAGGAGAAGAAGGGGGAAAAGATGGAGAAGAAAAGAGGAAGAGACAAAGGCGAAGAGCAAGAGAAAATGAAGCAAAACTAAAAGAAATAAAATGTGAGAAGACATGCAAAGGATGCAGAAGACCGATAAGTAGACTGACAAGTAGAGAGAAGAGAAAAAATAAAAAAGATGAAGAAATATACAAAGGAAAAGAAAAATGGGAAAAATAAGAAAAAGAAAATAGATTGAGTAGTAGAGATAAAAATTCAGATCCTATTTAGAAAAATGAAGAGATTGGAAGAGACGATGGTGTGTAGGAGCGATGGGTGGTGAACTTCTATGAATGAAAATGGAAGAAAAAAGAGGAGAAAAAGGAGAAAGGTCAGCTTGTAGAGTGAGAGGAGAAGAATGAGAGACAAGTGAGAAAAATGAGGAAAATAGACAGTAAATGGCAAGACAAGTGAACAACGTAGGACTGAATAATGTCAGCGTGCTGGTAATACAGTCTGAAATTGAATTCACTCTGACTTAGCAAAACGCTTTTTTTCTCAATTGTCGTTTTTTTCTTTGTTCCACGGAGGTGAAAACGTATTTCCTTTTTATCCGAAAATCACTAAAAGAGCACACATTAGAATTAGTTTTTATACGAGCATGTTTGACCTATGTAATACATGAATATCGTAATACATGAGTATAAAACGATTCCCAAATGATCATTTGAATAATCAGATTTATTTAAAGCAAGTCAATACAACTAACTTCGATTTATAATAATTCTGGCCTTCATTTTAATAACGGTACTTTCGTGTTTTTCTCAGTTGACCTTTACCAAGGTGAGATTAAAGGTTATTTACCAACCTTTAAACCAACCTTGGACCTTGACTGCATTCCAGTTCAATTTAAAAAATTATTCTCGCCTACTTGTGTGTTGTTCTTGATTTTTTGCCTTCTATGTGTTCACGGTTTTTGGTTCTTGATTTTGACACTTATTTTTGCTTGTTGCTCCTCCCACCAGTGATTGGGGTTGGGGTGGTAGAAGAACCGGTTGATTGGAGGGTATGGGAATTTTCAGACTATGAGGTGCAAAACCGTTACCTGGATTTTGACCTGATAATCCCGGTGTCGCTCCGGGCCAACCAGCTCGAGTCGGCGGGTGGTCGGGATAAGGCGACGAGTCCAACACTTCCTTTTGAGGCTCCCGCCGCGCTTGGGGTTGCCTCACCGGTTGGAAGTACCGTCGTTGGGCGCCGTTTAACTTTCCCGCTCGCCGCGTGGCGAATTCGGGATTCCGCGGCCGCGCGGACCGGCCGCGACCTAGCGAGGAGCAGTGTTTGCTCCCTCGCTGAGGCGTAAGAAGGAAGGGAGGGGTTTCCTGGGGATAGGGAAGGAAGGGCCGAAATATGGCTACTCCTGCCCCTTTACAGCGGAGGCGGCAGCCTCTGCTGCTGCGGGTAGGAAAATAGGGGTTTTGGGAAGGGAGTCGGGAAGGTACCCAGCCGGGAGAGGACGCCTCTGCCGCTTTCCAATGGGGGCGGAAGCTATTACCCCCTGCTGGTCTGTGGCCGGAGTTCCAGGCACTGCTAACCTTAGCCGTTCCTGGTTCTCCTGCCCTGTTAGGTAAAGTGAGGTGAGGGATGGAGGGTGACGAGGATGCGGCGGAGCACAAATCACCTGCCTGGTTAAAGCGCGGGTCTTTGTTCCTCTGCCGCGGGATAATAGGGACGACTGGTTGGGATCGGTACACCCCTGCCCAACACGAAGTCGGCCGGAATGGCTTGAGCTTTCCCAGTCGGGGAGAGAGGAGGAGAACGACAAACTCCGGCAGGTACACCTCTGCCGCGGAGGCGGCGGAGATTGCTTAGCCTTCTATCGGTCGGGGAATAAAGGAGATGACTCTACGACCGTGCGGAACAAGTCTCCCTCGGCGCGACGTAGCCGCGGGCCGAGTCGAAATGATTCCTCACGACCGAGGTGGAAGGAAGGGTTTAGGAGGATGGCGGAGGGTCGCGGAGGTTATTATACCCACTGCGGATATCAGCGGGGGTATATTGGCCTCTGCGGACAGGAGGTTAATGGGATGAGGGATTCTAGGAATAAAAGGAAATAGGGAAGGAACGGGATCGCGTTCGAGACCACGAACCGTTTGGAAATTGAGAATTCCCAAACCCACGTTCACGGATTGCGATAATCCGTGACCCGCGCCGCGACCACCACTTCAGGATTCAGTACTCGCTCGTACTTCGTCCTGACCGAACTAACACACGTCACTCCGCGCACAAGTTCGAACTATCGGCCTAGTGAGTTCAATTTTCACCACGTGAAAATTGACTGCAGTACAGCTCCTGCTTCACGACCGATCAACTCGAGGACTTCAGGAAGGAGTTTTTTTCTCACTGACTCGCTTGTCAGCAGACCCATTCCCCGATGGCTAAGGAACTGGTGGGGGAGGCCTCGGCGCAGTAGTGAGCACTCCACCGGTCTAGATCGTTATCAACGTTCTATGACTTGACCGGTGGCTGCTCCTCTCTACTTGGCCGGGCGCCCCAACAATAATTAATTAAATAATTAATCATTTAATTAATTATCCGGCCGTCACGGCTTTGCCACGTGACACACCCGACCTACTAGGGGATGGGGGGGGAAAGAGGTAGGAAAGCCGAAACACTATGCCCCTGCTCATAGGAGGAAGGTTAAGTGGTTGGGGAAAAGAGAGAATAGGCCGGAGCGGAAAAGCCACTGCCCCTTAGAGGAGTGGGGTGAGGAGGGGAGCTAGCAGAGTGTTCCTGTGTCGTGGGTGGCGGGTGGCTGGGTGGAGTTACCTTAAACTCAGCAATCTCGCACCCAGATCCTTCGGCCGTCCGCGAGCTTCACCCTCACACGTGGGCGTCCCGCTCGGTGCCTACGGCCCATCGTGTACGATTGTCGTACACGACGTCGTTGCGTTGGTTCCGCGGGCTTGGGAACCGCAACAAACGGCGCCGAGCCACTACCGGGTTCGGCCGCCTCCGTCATCGTTGAGACGGTCCGCACTACCAGCGACCCCGTCTCACGATCGTCCCTTTCTCGGACCTCGAGGAAGGGAACTAAATCCGCCTCTTCCTCCATCGCCACGTCGGAACACCCCGGTCTTTCCATCTCGGAAGGGGTGCCGACCGCTGGCTCCGCGGGGGTCGTAATAACGGCCACCGCGCCCATCACCTCCTCGGAAGCCTCCGCCGTCGATTCGGCGGGGTCCGCAGGTGATTCCGCCCCGTCTTCCTCCCCTAAGGGATCTGGAAGCCGGAGCGGCGGAAGGCAAAGCTGCTTCCGTTCCTGGGTCATGCTGTCCCAGCCCTCGCACATCTCGACCCACGAGGGTCTCTCCTCCGCCCGCGGCAGGGCAGGAATGAGGTCTTCATCCTCCGCGTAGTATGACGGGGACAGCGAGAAGTCTCCACCTCCTTCGCCCAACAACGCCTCCTCCTCCGCGGCGCTCAGCGGAGGGAGGCTGTCGAAGGGGTCGGCCGCCGCTAAGATGTCGCCGACGGTCACCATTGTCACTGCCTGAACCCGGCGTTGATGCCGGTCGCCAGGTGCGGCGACCGTGGATGATGCCGCGGGATCCCGCGGGCGCGCTAAGGTGGGGTAGGAGGTGTGGATCTCCTCGACGGCCTCATCAGGGTCCACGGAACCACGTATTGGGGCCCCGCGGATTAGGTCGTCGATTTGACACGCGATGACCCGCTCCGCTTGCCACCGCGGTAGGTCCGCGTCGCCGTTACGGTAACGGGATTCGTCGTAAGACTCCCACTGTCTTACCTTCTTTGCCCTGCTAAACTGGCGGATTAACGCTACCAGTCTAGCGCGCTGGGGCCGGTTGATGATCCTAAGCGGATCAAACAACCGTATCCGGTGCGTGACCGGGTCGACAACGGCGACGGCCGTCTTGTCGTCGACCTTGACCGGCACAGCCCAAGGCGCTCCGCGACTAAGCCGGGAGAGTGGACTGACCAGAGCCTTAATAGGGAGACTCCAATGTCTCGTCTTCAGACTCTGGAATGGCGCGTACCGCATGCGGTTCGTACGCGGACGTGCCTCGGCTAGGCCGAGAAACGTGTCGAGAAATCCGAGGCGTTTGGACGGCATTGCACAACACTACACGGCACGGCTGACTCGGTGATGATCCGGAGTAGACTGACGCTTGTTATTCAGATAGAACCGATCACCGGTTTCTACCTGTACAGATAAGGCTCGGTGAACGAGGTACCTTATCTCCCTGACCGACGGTCAGATTCAGGTGGACAATTGATAATTTCTACCCCGAAATTTATCAATTGTCACCGACCCCATATCTCTGTGATATCTCAGAGCTACAATAACGAGTGCTTGCCAGGCTACTCGTTATTTCAAGCTTACAGCTTTAAAATTCTAGGAATAATTTTCCTCAGTTATTTTCAGTTTTCAATTGAAAATAACTACTTCCTTAACGAACAGCCCCGTTCGTTAATACATAGCCACGGCTATCCATTATGCAAATATTTATTACATAATGCCCCCGAATAACACGACACAATATTCAGGGTATCATCCGAATAAAGAAAAATACTTTATTCGGATTATCATCTTACATTATGTCGTAAGACAATACTTAGAAAGAATCACCCTTTCTTCCTTCGATAACAATAACCTTCTGTTATTGTTATCTGACGCTCTTTGCTAAGCGTTAATAGAGGGAACGATTCTCTCTTGTTATATTTTGAGAACGGAACGCTGGGTGTGTTGTTCCGCTCTCTCACCTTAGGTAGGCTATTATAACAAGTCCGGCCACACTTTATGTGGGTGAGCCTATTACACCGCCATAAACTTATGGTGTGTAATCAGGTTTTTCCCGCCTCGGAAAACCTCTAGCCTTTCCCTTTCGGATTCGTCCCCACTCTGTCTGTACCGACAGGTGGTGACGTCATTCGCTCGGGGGGGTTTCTCGCACCCACCCCTGCGAACCCTTCGCGCGGCAACTTGCTTGCCTCGCCCGCAGTTTACTGACATGCAGGTCGAGGGGGTAGTTACCCTCGCCCGCACTACTTCTCCGCAGTTTACCGACATGCTGGTCGAGGGGGTAGTTACCCTCGCCCGCACTACTTCTCCGCAGTTTACCGACATGCTGGTCGAGTAGCTTCTAGCCCGCTTGTCGCACCGCCAGAGCGACTACTCGCACCGGTGTTTCCTCTTCCTCTTCATCCTCTATACTTGGGGGAAATAGCTTCACATCCTTGGCGTGAATGACTATTAACCTTCCCCCCTCGGTCCTTAGCTGTACCGTTGTCGGACTCAACATTTTCACGACTTCGTACGGACCAGAGAATTTCGGGGCCAACTTAGCCGCGAATTGATTCACTCCAGAGGATAAGTAGTGTTCCCTCTTAAATACCTTTTGCCCAGGTATCACTCTCAGAGGCCTCCTACGCAGGTTATAATACCGGCTGGTATTTTTGTAGGCCTCTTCGAGGTTGTCTACCACTATTTCCCGCAATTGTGATAGGATCTTCAACCTCCTCAGTTGGGTAGGCTTACTACCCAACTCCGCTTCAAGGCGAGGGTCGTCCGTGTACCCGCCTTCCAAAGCGCCTGGCTCGCGTAGCTCGCGGCCAAAATTCAAGTACGCTGGGGTGAATTTCGTACCTTGGTGTACTGCGGTGTTCATTGCGAAACAAAATTCGGCAATGTACCGATCCCATTCCACGTGACTTTCCCCGAGATAGAGTTGAATCATGTTTTTCAACACTCTATTTACCCGCTCGGTCGGATTGCAACTCGGCGAATATGGCGGAGTAAAAAATGGCGTTATTCCGTTATCCTCACAGAACGACTTAAACAATTTGCTGGTGTATTGGGTACCATTATCGCAAATTAACATTTTCGGAACTCCGAATCTTGCTATAACCAGCTCCCTAAGAGCTCGGAGGACCGACACGCTATCCGCCCGTGCTATGGGCCGCGCCTCCGTCCACTTCGTGAACTGATCCTGGAACACGATGAGATATCTATTCCCTCTCTTGGATCTTGGCAGGGGACCTACCAAGTCTGTGCTAACCGTCTCCCACGGATGAGATATCCGCCGCGGTTGCGTCATCTGCCCGTACGGGGCACGTTGTTCCACTTTATGTCGGAGACACGTCTCACACTTCCGTACGTATCTTACTATGTCCCTGTAGAGTCCAGGCCAATAGTAACTCTGAGCTACTCGCTCGTACGTACGGTATACGCCTTGGTGACCCGCGGTTGGCGCATCATGGCTCTGCTTCATGATTTCCATTCGGTACTCGCGCGGAATACAGAGTTTCCATCCGTCGCTGCTATCTTTGTCCGGCTGCCGCCGCCTGGACCATACGTGACGGTAAAGCAGTCCGCTGCGTACTGTGTAATCGGGGTACTTTGCAGGAGTCTGAGAGATGCCCCTCTTTATTTTTCGTACCCAGTTGTCGTCTGGAATACGGTCGCTAGTCGTCGCCACTGGATCTCCTAGCTCTGACCTATTGTCCTCGCCTTTCTCGCTCGGTATAGAGCGAGATAGTGCATCTGGCACGACATTCAACTTGCCGCGCCTGTACTTGATGATCAAGTTAAATTGCTGCATCTCCATAATCCACCGCGCCAAGCGTCCGGAAGGATTAGGGATGGCCCGCAGCCATGTCAACGACTGGTGATCGGTAATCACCGTCGTCTCGTACCCCTCGATATAGGGCCGAAATTTGCGGAGGGCGAAAATTACCGCCAGGCATTCCTTTTCGGTAACGCTATAACGTGCCTCGGCTCCCTTCAGTCCGCGGCTCGCGTAGGCGATTACCTTCTCCTCACCGCCAATCTCCTGCGTCAGTACGGCGCCTAGCCCGTAATCTGAGGCATCCGTTTGGAGTTGGAACGGTAACTCAAAATGCGGGTACGTTAATACCGGCGATTTGGTGAGTGTTGCTTTTATTTTGTTAAAAGCAGCCTCCTCTTCTTTACCCCACTGCCACTTGGTGTTCGTCCTCAACAGGCGGTGTAGCGGGGTTGCTAAGTCCGCGAAATTGGGGACAAAGCGCCTGTACCAGGATGCCAAGCCTAAAAAGCTACGTAGCTTTTTTATCCGCTGAGGGGTTGGAAAATCTACCACAGCCCGGATTGTTTCGGGGTCTGTCTGTAGGCCTTGCTCCGTCACTATGTGACCTAAGTATCTCAACTCGGACTTGAGGAATTGACACTTTTCCACGTTGATGATCAGGCCAGCCTCCCTCAACCGCTTAAAAACCTCCGCAAGGTTTTGAATATGTTCTTCCAGTGTTTCTCCCAACACTATAACATCATCCAAGTAGGCAAAAGCGTTGGGTTCGAGCTTCGGCCCTATTACACGGTCCAATAGCCGCTGAAACGTCGCGCCCGCCGAATGTAGGCCGAACGGCATGACTTTGAATTGAAATAGGCCTCTACCGGGAACGGTGAAGGCCGTTAACGGCTTACTCGCCTCGTCCAAGGGTACTTGCCAATATCCATTTTTCAAATCGATAGACGATATGTACCGGGCCTTACGGAGCCGGTCTAAAATTCCCGTCATATTTGGGAGTGGATAAGCATCCCTATGCGTTATTTCGTTCATTTTCCGGAAGTCAATACAAAATCGTAACTTTCCGTTCGACTTCCTAACTAGCACAATCGGCGAACTCCATGCGCTACTGCTTGGTTCAATGACCTGTTGTGACAGCATCTCATTGACCTCCTTGTCGATCACCTCTTGCATCGCAGGGTTGCGAGGGTAGGGGCGTTGGCGGAAGGGTTCCGCGCCGTCCTTTAGCTTTATCCGGTGGGATAACATATGAGTCATACCGGGTATGTTCTCAAATTTTTTCAGTTCCGCTGCTAGGAACTCATCAAAACGCACTCGTTCTGATATTGTTGCTGCCGCCTTCCCTGACCTGGAAGTGGGTAGCTGCATCCTCCTCTTGGGGATATCAATGCGGGCTCGCATCATTTTCAAGTGACTGAAACCTAGAATCATTTCCGACTCTAGTTCGTCACTTACCGCAACCCGTAGAAAAAACTCTTTTCCACAAATTTCCGCGGCTACTCTCAACTCCTCAGCGACAGGTAGCACCTCGCCGTTTATCAGAGTAGGTTGATGAGTGGCCGCCCGCGACTTACTGTTTCCAGCCGCCTTAATTTTCCTGGCTACGTTGGCCGAAATGTACGTCCATTCGGCTCCCGTATCGACCAGAGCGTTGAGTTCAACTCCTTTGAACCCAACTCGCATAAAAATGCGGTCGTCCTTCTTGCGGCGCCCTTCGCAGTGCGTCTGGATAGGGGCCATTCCGGTTTTCACCTTATCACGGCGCTCCGCCGGTGTCCGCGGGGGTTCCACCGCCTCGCGCGCGGTCGCGCGCGGTTCCCATTCAATTTCTCGAATGTCCGTGTGAATGTGAACTTTGTGCTCACGTAAAAACTGCATTCCGAAGAGCAAATCAGCGCCGAGTCCTTCCATGATAGTAGCGCTCAATGGGAGTACTATCTGGTCGATCGTGACGTCTGTCACTATTTTCCCTCTTAGCCGCGCCGCTGTCCCGTTGGCGAGGATCGCGCGGTGCTTCGCGGGTTCACTCCTCACGAGTCCTGTCTTTCGAAGACTCTCGAACGTTTCCGAGTTCACATAGTTCGACTCCGCGCCAGTATCTAGCAATGCTTGACACCTCTGGCCCGCTATGTAGGCGGTAATATACAACCGGTTATCATGGCTTAGTTCCGCGTCCAATTCTAACCGCCTTGTCGACCGCACCACCGCAGTCTCAGTAGACTTTTTTGTCTGCTTTCCACAATTACAGTCCTTCCGCGGTTTCCCGCATCGCCTACACGGAGCGTTGTCTGGGCAGTCTGATTTCCAATGCCCTGGTTTTCTACACTGCCAGCACACTGGTTCCGTGGTTTCAGGGATAGGTTTAACCTTGCCCTGGACCTTTTCAGCCTCTGCCTTGGGCCTTGTCGCCCGCGGCGGCTCCTCGATCTTACAATTTCGTACACCTTGCCGAAGTTGCTTTTCCTCGGACTTAATCTGCTCGTACTGCCGTGCTAAGCGTAACAGATCGTCCAACGTCCGTACATCCGTCTGGTGGATATACAATTTATATCGAGGTGAGAGGTTTCGATACAACCTCTGTATCCTACTCTCGTCCGAGTAGTCGCCTCTCCGCCTCATCAGGGTGAGTAAATCCTCGACATATTCGTCGATTGACTCGCCCTCGCGCTGTCTCCGCGCTAAAATCTGGTTGTCTAGGTCTTCATCGTACGTCAAAGGGTAGTATCTAGCCTTGAAGTCGTTCATGAAGTCGCCCCAGTTCCTCCATCTGTCTCTCTGGTTCCTCATCCACAAGGTGGATCGGCCCGCCAGCAGCTCGGGTAAGGCAACTAACAACTGATTGCCCTCCAACCCGTAAGCCTGCTGTAACTCGCGGAGTCTCTCAACAAAACTGGGCGCATCGCCCTGTCCGTTAAATGAGAGTTTCCAACTCCGGACTTTGTCGCATACCGCGCCCGGGTCCATGAATGAGTTGGAATCGGTCATTGTCCTTATCCCAAGTCTGGGAGTTCGGTCCGCTGTATCAGGATGCCTTTCTGATACAACATTTCTTGAGCCCGCTTCTCCCGCGGCGCTCCGGCTAGTCCCGGCCTCCTCGCCTATGACCTTAGGGTTGGTCGGCGGGGTTGTAGCCCTCCGGTGGTATTCAACAAGAATCCTCCGAATTTCCATCAGGGTACCTTCTGTTGGCAAATTGAGGAGTCTCAGTATGTTCACTGCCTCTTCTTTGCGCAACTTGTACACCCATGACACGCGTGGGTCATTTGCCGACTCCTGCACGTCTTCCGCGGCGGCTTCCGGCCTCCGCTCGTCCTCGGATTCGCTCCGCTCGGCACGCTCGCCGTGCTCACTCATCCTGACACTGTTGTCCTCGTTACCGGCCCCACGCACGGGTGCCAATTTATGAGGTGCAAAACCGTTACCTGGATTTTGACCTGATAATCCCGGTGTCGCTCCGGGCCAACCAGCTCGAGTCGGCGGGTGGTCGGGATAAGGCGACGAGTCCAACACTTCCTTTTGAGGCTCCCGCCGCGCTTGGGGTTGCCTCACCGGTTGGAAGTACCGTCGTTGGGCGCCGTTTAACTTTCCCGCTCGCCGCGTGGCGAATTCGGGATTCCGCGGCCGCGCGGACCGGCCGCGACCTAGCGAGGAGCAGTGTTTGCTCCCTCGCTGAGGCGTAAGAAGGAAGGGAGGGGTTTCCTGGGGATAGGGAAGGAAGGGCCGAAATATGGCTACTCCTGCCCCTTTACAGCGGAGGCGGCAGCCTCTGCTGCTGCGGGTAGGAAAATAGGGGTTTTGGGAAGGGAGTCGGGAAGGTACCCAGCCGGGAGAGGACGCCTCTGCCGCTTTCCAATGGGGGCGGAAGCTATTACCCCCTGCTGGTCTGTGGCCGGAGTTCCAGGCACTGCTAACCTTAGCCGTTCCTGGTTCTCCTGCCCTGTTAGGTAAAGTGAGGTGAGGGATGGAGGGTGACGAGGATGCGGCGGAGCACAAATCACCTGCCTGGTTAAAGCGCGGGTCTTTGTTCCTCTGCCGCGGGATAATAGGGACGACTGGTTGGGATCGGTACACCCCTGCCCAACACGAAGTCGGCCGGAATGGCTTGAGCTTTCCCAGTCGGGGAGAGAGGAGGAGAACGACAAACTCCGGCAGGTACACCTCTGCCGCGGAGGCGGCGGAGATTGCTTAGCCTTCTATCGGTCGGGGAATAAAGGAGATGACTCTACGACCGTGCGGAACAAGTCTCCCTCGGCGCGACGTAGCCGCGGGCCGAGTCGAAATGATTCCTCACGACCGAGGTGGAAGGAAGGGTTTAGGAGGATGGCGGAGGGTCGCGGAGGTTATTATACCCACTGCGGATATCAGCGGGGGTATATTGGCCTCTGCGGACAGGAGGTTAATGGGATGAGGGATTCTAGGAATAAAAGGAAATAGGGAAGGAACGGGATCGCGTTCGAGACCACGAACCGTTTGGAAATTGAGAATTCCCAAACCCACGTTCACGGATTGCGATAATCCGTGACCCGCGCCGCGACCACCACTTCAGGATTCAGTACTCGCTCGTACTTCGTCCTGACCGAACTAACACACGTCACTCCGCGCACAAGTTCGAACTATCGGCCTAGTGAGTTCAATTTTCACCACGTGAAAATTGACTGCAGTACAGCTCCTGCTTCACGACCGATCAACTCGAGGACTTCAGGAAGGAGTTTTTTTCTCACTGACTCGCTTGTCAGCAGACCCATTCCCCGATGGCTAAGGAACTGGTGGGGGAGGCCTCGGCGCAGTAGTGAGCACTCCACCGGTCTAGATCGTTATCAACGTTCTATGACTTGACCGGTGGCTGCTCCTCTCTACTTGGCCGGGCGCCCCAACAATAATTAATTAAATAATTAATCATTTAATTAATTATCCGGCCGTCACGGCTTTGCCACGTGACAAGACATAGCAAGGCTGTAAACGGGGTATTAAGTTGTCTGCAACAGAATATTAACATATCATGTTGTACATCATGTTAATAGTTTTATCGTCAGTTTGTAAAAAAATCCTCTTAAAGTTTGGGGGGGGGGGGAGGGCGCCTCCCGTAATCGCCGCCACTAGCTTCTCTCACCAGTAAGCGTGACTTACTTGGCCTTCAGCCAATCGGAGACATTCAAAGTTCCTATAAGAGGCACTCCCTCAGCCAATAGTATCATTCCTTATTAATTAAGTATAAGTTACTCTGTACTTCACTTTTAGTTTGTTTGAGATTGTTAATGGTGTAACAACTGAAACTAGTGTCTCACTGTTTTCAATAAATGTGATTGTGACAACTTCAAGTCTCATTATACATTATAGTCTTTTTTGCTGGCCATCCAATTTGTCAGCCTCACAGAGAGGGCCCAGGAGAGCGTTGCTTAGCTAATCTGATTGAAGAGATACCTGCTACGGCTTACGGCTAATTAAATACTACTGATTCAGAATTTGAATTTTACATTGGAAAAAAAATGATAAATTTTTTTGGTCTGTCTTATTTTTTTGCAGTGAGCTCTATATTTCATGTTAATTCATATCTTTGACTTTCTTGTGTTCGAAATAGTTCGAACTTGTAGAGGTTGAGTGAAGGTTGATGAAATTAATTTATCGTTAGTCACGATAAACTTGAATAATAATATATATCTAAATAAGAGTTAAAGAAATAATTATTACTATTCATTAATAAAACAGTATTTGCTCACAGCAATGCTACACAAGAAAATGTTCAGAGCATAATAAATTCATGAAATTATACTCATTTAATAGTAATAATAAACCTTATTATCAATTCCTATTGAGCAAATATTAGTATTTTATTTATTTTCACGGCTTCCCCAATAAGTAAAACGCGTAAGAATTTTGTATTCAATTATAATACTATTCCAAGAGTTTGACGATTGTAAAGTAACAAAAATACAAGTAGCAAAAATAATTATTTGCTACGAAATGATTGTAATTAGTACAAGTTGAATATTTTATCAACTATGCGAGATATCGTGTGGACCAGAATACATAGATTACACTTTTGAATCAGCTAACTGAAGGGCAGTTAGTATTTTTGGATTTTGTACAACAAGATGTTTCTGTCAAGAGGAAGAGAGAATGAGTGAGTGAGAGAGAAAGAAAGAGAGTAAAAGAGAGAGTGAGAATGAAAGAGTGAGTGTGTGTGCGCGAGTGAGTGGTAGAGAGACAGTGAGGAAGAATAAGAGAAAGAAAGAGGGGAAGAAAGTGAATGAGAATAAACTGAGAGAAAGAGAGAGGTGATAGAGAAAGAGAAAGTGAGAAAAAGAGACATAGAGAGAGAGAGAGAGTGAGTAAGAGAGAGAATGATATAGAGGGAATGAGCACGAGAGAGAGAGAGAGAGAGAGTAAAAGAGTGACAGAGAATGAGGGAGCGAGTGAGAGAGGTTGATAGATTGATTGGTTAATTTTTTTGGTAGAGGAAGAAAGAAAGAGAAAAAAAGAGTGGAACAGGGTGAAAAAAGAGAAATAGATAGAGGGAGAGTGAAAAAGTGTAAGATATGAGAGAGGGATAGAAAGAGAGCGAGTATTTTGGTAATCGAGAAAGAAGAGGGTATTTCTGTCAAGCTTAAACTACAGAATATTTTGTGCACTGTCTGAATATGACAACATATCCAATGTGACCACAAATTAATACACCCGATGTTGGAACTAGAATAGAGTCCTACTACGGAATCGGACTGACAATAGAAATAATTATTTATTAATATCACTCGTTAAAGTTAGATTCTTGCAACAACATTGAATGAGCAAGGCTTTCTCAATGGTGATTAATAGCTTAATTAATTAGAGTCAAAAATAATAATTAACCAATGAATAATAAGACGAATTTGTCACAACCACATTTATTAAAAATATTGAGAAACTAGTTTCGGTTGTTATAACATTGTCAATCTCAATCAAACTAAAACTAAAGTACAGAGTAGCTTTTAAAGATACGCTTTTTGAATGATACTATTGGCTAAGCGAGAAAGACCTTCATTGATTGACTGACAAGTCACGCCCCCCGGTGGGAGGAGTAACAAGCAAAAATAAGAATCAATAACTAAAAAATGTGAACATCTAGAAAGCAACAAAGAAGAACAATACGCAATTAGGCTAGAATTGAATCAATTTAAAGTAAAAAAATTAAAAAATAGAAGCTCACTGAAATGCAGTTAAGGTCAACCGAGAAAGATACCAAAGTACCGTTTTTAAAAAAATGTAGGCTAGAAAAATGTATTTTCACTAGTTACTCCTCCCACCAGGGGCGTTACTTGTCAGCCGTTACTATATAGATTATATTGTTTATACACATTTAAAGATAATTATTATTATTTTAATTTTTGAATGTATACGTATTTTCATAAAAATTCATGACTTAGACTTTATTATTTTGAGTACTCCTCTATCTTGTGATGAACGTAGTTATGTTCAAAAATATAAAAATAAGATCTCAACAAGTTGTGAATTTACCCGTTTTGCAGTATATGGCTCTATCCCGAGATTGTAATGTAACTTATGCGTTGCAATTGAACAGTGCTTGGAGGTGTGGATGATTGTCCGCTCATAAACTTCTAATGTGAACAACTTCCAAGGTGGTCGTAACTTTACAGCAAAACTCGGTACAACGCTGATGAGAAAATAATCTCCGTCAGTTTGGCAACACTGTCGAACATCAAAAATACGGTCAGGTTATGCGCAAAAAACGAAGAGTGTCTGCAGACTCATAAAAATGTACGCTCAAGATTCGATAGTAAATTCTATCTAGTTTATTGGCTTAGTAGGTTAGTGGCGTATCAAACATACTACTGAATCTGGTAAAGATTTTGAAAATAGTGTTTTTGTGGTGGTGATCGCTTTACAAGGATATTATGCTTGAAATGTATTTTTTTAAGATTACGTCTTGAAAAATCCGGTTATTTTTAAATATCAGGTTCTATACAGTATAAGAAAATTTGGACAAACAATATTATAATTAACAATCTTATACACTGGTTGCCATGGTTACAATAACATTCAGATGAGGTGAGGCTTGATTTTTATCTGAAAGAAACTCTTGTACACTATAAAAAGTTTTAACAACTGAAAATGTCTTCAACTTTTTTAAAAATATTTCTGCTTTCAAGACTGTAGAAACTGCGGTAGCTTGTTGTAGAATTTCCTACCAATATAACTAGGTTTTTGATCGAATGAGCTACCATTGTGACTCACCAAGTGATAATCTCCTCGGCTTCGTCCATTATAATCATTCACGTCAAAATTTGGTTAATATCGCTCTTTTTCACATAAGAGTAGCTTCATACACATACAAGCAAGGTACATAAGTCTCTTGTACAACGGCCTACATGAATCTTATCTATTTACTTCTTTCCATACACCTAAAAGCTTTCTTTTGGATCTTAAACATTAAGGTTTAGTTTTGGTGATTCACCCCATACTAAGAAAGAATACCTGATATTCATTAAAAGACATTAACATTAAAAGATCATGGAAAACTATAAAATGTAACTTCTAGTCATAGCAAGATGTAGCAGGACAAAAAATGACCCAGAAGAAATTTTACAACATATTTTCTCAATGTAAGGAAACCAGATCAATCGTTTATACAACAAAACTCCTCGAATGCAATGTTTTTCCTGGTCTAGTTGATAATCGCGTTTTCACACATTTATAGTCCAATCTTCATTTGAATAATTATGTTCGTTTTTTAATCGAAGGTATTGTTATTTTTCACAGTTTATCGTTAATTTCAACTTACTCAAGAATTGGACAATGGCCTGCAAATCTATATAAGAATCTATTTCTGAATAACCTAGAAAGGAATTGCTGAAAATGAGTGATGTAGAGCAACTCTATCCATAGTCTTTATAGAACTAAGTTATGTAATAGACAATAAATTAGGGAGAGATTGATTAAAACATTTTCAATATGTTTATCCTTTACGTTCCCCTCAATATAACTATAAATATAAAATTTTCCACTATAGAACAAAAACCAAAAAAATATATAGCAATTTATTTATCAATCCAATTGACAGAATAGTATTATAGACTGGTATGCTTTCAGAGAGGGAAAATCTATTCCAAGTACTCAAAAAAATGTATGGTGTTTGGGTTTTCTACCCTATCTCGTAAACCAATTAAAGTTTCAAAATGTCTGCTCTTTTCAAAACGACACATTTTTTTCAAACAATCAGCTTTAACATACTTTTGTTATCACTGAATAATTCAATTGAAATTTCATCATCTTCTTGAATAACTTGCAGTTATAAGTTAATTTGAACGTTATTTCTCAGCTTAGCCAACTGTAAAATGACTTTGTATCTTAGAAAAATGACCCTTCTCATGTAAAAGTTAATTTCATAGAACATTCAGTTTATTAATGATTTTTAATTATTTCAAATGATTCATTATTTTTTCATTAATATAGGTATTACTTGTAATACATAACTTATGAAATATTATATTAATTTTCTTTAGAAACGGATAAAACGTTTTTTATAATACACCAAGGTTTTTTTACCTGTAAAGACTGCTCTCATGAAACATTAATATTATTATTGAACTTTCAAAGTAACTATATTTTTTTGAACAATTTGTTGAATATTACATTTTTTTATTTAAAAACGAATTGAAAATATTTTAGGCTGAGAAATCACAATCATTCAACCCATGCTCAGGTCTCAGACCTATGTGGGTTTCATCCTTCGAAAAAATGGATTCGAATCTTTTTTTGTAGATTACGTCTTGGAGACTCCAGTTAAGGGCTATGTTATACGAGCGCTAACAACGCGTTGCATTTAGCGTCGGGATAGCGTCAGCTCATTGTCGTCGAAGAGTCCGCGTTAGCCGGGCGTTGAGCGTTGCTAGCGCAACTGCTGCGCTAGCAACGCCGCGTTGGCAACGCTAAACCAAGTTATACACAGCGTTGTCGACGCGCATCTGACGCCCAATCATAGTCTGTGGTTATCTCTTTTTCTTATTAGTTCGTGATGTTTGACACGGAAAAGTTCATCTATTGCATTGAAAAGCTGACACCTCTCTATGATGTTTGATAAACTTGTAGAATATTACATTAGTTCTCATTCAGGAACAAATTAGAAGTTTTTTTTGCTGACAAATGACTTTGTATCTCATCAGAACGACACAACTATATCGATTTTTTTTCCTTTAAAGGTTAAGGGTTGTTTCGATGTAACCAAGGTTTGATATCACCAATACACTCCCACATCAATATATGGCCATCTAAAACAATCCCATTTTCATCATAGTAGTCTCCGTTGAACCTAAAATGTATCCGAATTTAGTATGACTTGTCACGAAGTCAAACAATGCCGCAGAGTCACGTAAAAATTTCCACCAGTCACGATCATTAGTAATGTTATTTGATGGAAGAATGACTCGACTCGTTGACTCAGAGTCAGTTGGTTGGTGGTTCTTTATGGAATTTCGATTCCAGATTGTTGAGTTGCGCTCTTGCGTGCTACGTGCCCTGCTTGCTCTAGTAGAGGCCATTTGCATTCTTATCGGATATTAATGAAATTCTGCATACTCACTCATTCTCTCTCTCTCCATCTATCCTCTCACTTTATCTTTTTTCTGAGCTGATTGATAGAAAAATAAATGTTCCAAAGAGGACATGCTCGAAGTTCCAAAAACGTTCTTTTTGATTTTTTTCTCTGGTTGGAAGTCAAACACACCCACTTACACACTCACAGGCTGCCATGAATAGGAAATGGCTGGTGAATTTGTATTCAACAAAAGCAGTGTTGCCGCTTCGCTGATTGCTCTTTGTTCTACTGCACTGCATGCATGCTACTAATGTTGACTATGTCGAACTAATTTGATATACTTGTTGAGAGAGAGGAAAGCGAGAGAGAAGAAGAGAGAGTGACGGTTTACTCTCTTTCTCTGTGCACTATTTATTTTTTCCGCTAACCTCAATTTTCTTAGAATTATCTGGAAAAAATTCTTCCTTCACCACTTTATGGATATCACTTGAACAAATCTCAGCT
>OX418220.1:45398118-45483291 GCA_948455865.1 Conomelus anceps
AATAAGGAATGATACTATTGGCTGAGGGAGTGCCTCTTATAGGAACTTTGAATGTCTCCGATTGGCTGAAGGCCAAGTAAGTCACGCTTACTGGTGAGAGAAGCTAGTGGCGGCGATTACGGGAGGCGCCCTCCCCCCCCCCCCCAACTTTCAGAGGATTTTTTTACAAACTGACGATAAAACTATTAACATGATGTACAACATGATATGTTAATATTCTGTTGCAGACAGCTTAATACCCCGTTTATAGCCTTGCTATGTCTGAAAATTCCCATACCCTCCAATCAACCGGTTCTTCTACCACCCCAACCCCAATCACTGGTGGGAGGAGCAAAAAGCAAAAATAAGTGTCAAAATCAAGAACCAAAAACCGTGAACACATAGAAGGCAAAAAATCAAGAACAACACACAAGTAGGCGAGAATAATTTTTTAAATTGAACTGGAATGCAGTCAAGGTCCAAGGTTGGTTTAAAGGTTGGTAAATAACCTTTAATCTCACCTTGGTAAAGGTCAACTGAGAAAAACACGAAAGTACCGTTATTAAAATGAAGGTCAGAATTATTATAAATCGAAGTTAGTTGTATTGACTTGCTTTAAATAAATCTGATTATTCAAATGATCATTTGGGAATCGTTTTATACTCATGTATTACGATATTCATGTATTACATAGGTCAAACATGCTCGTATAAAAACTAATTCTAATGTGTGCTCTTTTAGTGATTTTCGGATAAAAAGGAAATACGTTTTCACCTCCGTGGAACAAAGAAAAAAACGACAATTGAGAAAAAAAGCGTTTTGCAAAGTCAGAGTGAATTCAATTTCAGACTGTATTACCAGCACGCTGACATTATTCAGTCCTACGTTGTTCACTTGTCTTGCCATTTACTGTCTATTTTCCTCATTTTTCTCACTTGTCTCTCATTCTTCTCCTCTCGCTCTACAAGCTGACCTTTCTCCTTTTTCTCCTCTTTTTTCTTCTATTTTCATTCATAGAAGTTCACCACCCATCGCTCCTACACACCATCGTCTCTTCCAATCTCTTCATTTTTCTAAATAGGATCTGAATTTTTACCTCTACTACTCAATCTCTTTTCTTTTTCTCATTTTTCCCCCTTTTTCTTTTCCTTTGTATATTTCTTCATCTTTTTTATTTTTTTCTTCTCTCTACTTATCGGTCTTCTGCATCCTTTGCATGTCTTCTCATATTTCATTTCTTTTAGTTTTGCTTCATTTTCTCTTGCTCTTCGACTTGTCTCTTTCTCTTTTCTACTCCATCTTTCCCCCCTTCTTCTCCTTTTTCTTTTGATTCTCTGCTTTTTCATTTCGATCTTCTTCTTCTTTCTCTTCTTCTTCTTCTTCTTCTTTTTCTTCTTCTTCTTCTTCTTCTTCTTCTTCTTCTTCTTCTTCTTCTTCTTCTTCTTCTTTTCTTCTCCTTCTTTTTCTTTTCCCATCTAATCAGTATTTTCATGCATCACCTACCACTCTTCTTGTTCTTCTCACTTCTCATTTCTTCTAGTTCATCACCTATTGCTCCTCCCTTTTTCTTCTACTACTCTTCTGTCGTTTCCTGTCTCCTTTTTCTTTTCTTATTTTTTCTCCTGTCTTCTTTTTCTTTTCTTCTTATTATTTTCCTGTTTTCTCCTTACTCTCGACTCTCTCTCTTCTTCTTTTCATTTTCTTTCTTCTTCTGACAGTATATCATATTCCAGCCGTTTCGAGTAGGCTTCAGAGAGCTATCGCCAGCACCTAGCGTTTTGATTTTTTTCTCTTGTACAAAACTGGAAGAACATGAAATATGAATTGCATTTTAAATGCAATATTGTATTTTAATGGCTCTCTCAATTCTATATCAACTAGGATACTTTTCTTGCGTCATAAAATTCAAGCATATTATGGACAATCAAATTTTAAGAGAACATCAATGGGCAAAATGAGGGAAAAAATGATAAAATGGTTGAATCTCATGTGTGAAGAGTAAATTTTGAATTGTCAAGTACTCGCAAAAAGAATTGGAAATATTCAAGGAGAAAAATCCAAGCTGCTAAGTACTCAGAAGGAGAATGAGAATACCATAGGATTTGGACTCCCATAATCCTAAATTTTGTGTTTTTTTTATTTTTGTAGTGGAGAACAGTAGAATGACGCATCGTTTGTTAATTGTAGGGCATTGGTTTTGTTTGCCGGTGGTACAGTCAGTACTGAAATTCTATCACTAGTAAACCAAATGCGACAGCGTTGCTTAGTGCGAGTAGGACAGAGTCATTGACAACTGCCTTGTCATTAACAAGGATAGAAAACTCATATACCTGAATAAATTCTCGATGTGGAACGTACTTTGAACTCGCTACAAGGCTCTCGCTATGCAACCAGCAGCACACCGAATATGATCAGTGACTTTATATTAATTATATGTACTGACTAATATCTTAAATACTGTTCTCCCACCACGAGAATAGAGCTGGCAGGAATTCTAGGAATGTAGGAGCTGGCCGAGTGGGGGTGACACAGTAAACCGGTCTTTGAATTTATCAACATTTGTAAAACAATTGCTCGGCTTGTTTGCTAGGCGACGTTGCGAACTGAACTAAACTGAACTAAACCAATACAGCCACGTTGGGTAGTAGACGGAAGTGTGCGAGAAAGAGAGAAACAGCGTGTGATAGAGACAGCGAAGAAGAGCCTCCCCGCACACCTCATACGTCGCCTCTATTCTCGTGATGGGAGAACAGTATCTTACCTTTTTTCTTAAACGGAAGGTTGCTCATCTTGCCTCGCAGTTTTTGGCTGGGGAAATTCATTTATTTATTAATTGAGACAAAACTACAATGAATGTGAAGGCGCAACAGATTCAAGTCCAAAACTACTCTCGTCACAAATTTTGAATATGTTATACTGTTCAAACATTGAGAACGCTGAAAATTTAGTTACATTCACCAAAACACTCAACTTCAAAAATAATAATTTCACTTGAAAACAATCAATTTGAAAATTGACTAAAAAAAGCACTGAAAACAGTGAATAATATCAAATTAGGATAGGAACTTTCAAGCCGAAAAATGCTATCTTGTTGCTATTATTATCAAATAAAAATTGATTATTCAAATCTATTTATTTATTTGAAAATGTATCATCGGAATTGTTGGATAAAAGTGAAATTATGAGGATGGATTAAAGAAAATGTTGAATTACAAGTCCAAAACTATTTCCAACTTTAAAGATTGAATGTGAGGCAGTGAAAGCTATACCTCATGATTCTATGATTGTTTCTACAATAAATTTTATTTTACCTTTTGGTTTTGCAAGTAGAACCAACATTGAACACTGATTCCGGTGGAGCATTTTTCAACCAATAGGCTCATTCCATGATACATTTTATCAATCATCCTTTTTTTTATATTATTGTTACGTTACACCAATATTTGTGTTGACAAATATTTAAGTTGACAATATTTAAGTTGACAGGGGTGGCTTTACTAAAACTACAACATCAACGTATCAGTTTAGAATATTTCTTAAAATTACATACCTAATAGTTATTATACAACAATCATGAGCATATTGAATATATAAAAACATAATATTTTCTATGTAAAGTTGATTAAAATTCAGCTGCTGAGTACAAATGTTTTCCAATTAACAATTTCCTGACTGCTTGTTTGAATAAAATTACTGATTCTAAATTCCGGAAAGCCTGAACTTTTTAAAATATCGATTTCCAGAATGGAAAGGGGTCTTAGAGAGATATCTGTCTATCAACTGGGAATGCAATCAGGTTTCTATTTCTTATGTTGCACTCATGATTGTCTGTGCAAAGCTGACATTTGTAGATGTTGAGTTTAATAAAAACCAATAATTTATTGATACATGTAGATAGATGGCAATGTAAGAGTCTTTAGGTCTTTTGAGTATGTTTGAATACAGTACTCTTCATCTGACTTTCTTCATTCGTACACGTTTTGGAATCGGTTACTGAGTATATTATTTATTCTTCCATTTTCTTTCCAAAGTAAGAAAATGAGAAGAAGAGCAAGTAAGTAAAGGATAGTAAGTAGAGAATGAAAGAAGAAAGAAGTATGAGAAGGAATAGGGAGGGAGGAGAAGGAAGAAGGAAAATAGAGAATGCGAGGATCAATACCAAGGTGATTGATTTGTCTAATTGGTCCAATTTTGTGGATTATCTGCAGATCTCTATATTGTTGAAAAGTTGCCGAAATTCAGTAAGCCCCAGTCGGTGAAACCCTCCGGCGATTCCAATAAAGTTTGCCAAGTGAGCGAACTCAAGTCACATCTGGCTCGAGGTGGGTGAGGATCGGAGGGGGAATGGAGGAGAAACAGGATGGAGAAGAGAGAGAGTAGAAGGAGAGAAGACCAGAATGGGAACAATGAGTAAGACACAGCGTGACAAGAGGATAAAGAGAATGAAGAAGAGGTAGAGAAGGAGGAAAACAAGAACAAACAAGAAGGAAAGATGGTACGAGAGGATGAAGAAGATGGTAAGAAGGAGAGGAGAAGGAGAATGGCAACAAAGAGAAAGAGGATACAGGAAAAGAGAAGGAGAAGGAGAATGGCAACAAAGAGAAAGAGGATACAGGAAAAGAACAAACAAAATAGACTGAAGATTGGAAATGTGGAAAGGAATGATTGAATTAATAAAGCTCGGAAGAGAATGAAGAAGAAGGAGAGAAGAAGGAAAACGAAGAGGGAGAAAAGACAGGATGAGAACAAAGAAGATAAGGCGATGATGAGAAGTGTGTTGAAGGAATTATTGAAATAATGAAGCTCAGAAGAGGATGGGGGAGGAGGAGAACAAAGAGGAATGAAAGACTGGATGAGAACAAGCAGGAAAACAGATGGAACTGATTGGAAGTGTTGAGGAGGAATGGAGGAGAAAGATGATGAAGAAGAGGAAGAGGAGAAGAAGAGGAAGAGGAGAAGAAGAGAAGATGGGTTGAAAGGATGGAGACGATGGAGAAGAGGGGGAGGAGAAGGAAGAAATACGAAGAATGGGAACAAAGAGGAAGAAAATTTGGATAAAAACAAGCAGGAAAACAGACGCACCTGATTGGAAGTGTAGAGGAGGAATGGATGAGAGAGAGGATGAAGAAGAGGGAGAGAAGAAGGGAAAAATACAGCGAACTGGAACAAAGAGGAAGAAAAGACTGAAATTTCTGAAAAATTTCTGAAAGACTGAAAAATTTGGAGGGGTAATGATTGAACAAATGAAGCTCACAAGAAGAAAGAAAGTGGAAATAGAATGGGAACAAAGGAGAAGGAAGGACGGGACGAGAACAAAGAACAGAGACAGAACTGATTAAATAAGGTATGGAGAAATAATGAAATGAAGAGGATGGAATAGAGAATGGAGGAGAGGAAGAAGATAATTTGAAAAAAGGATTAGATTAGTTCACTCGGGTGAGTTTACAAATTTTGCATAAATAATTAAATAACGAAATTATCACATCACATGACGAATGAAGAGATTATTTTTCGTCCTCCTCTAGAACATGGAATGGATTGAAGAATAAGAGAGAATAAGAGGGAATAATAATGAAAAGAGGTGAAGATGCGTTGAAGAAACGGAGAAATAGGATGGAATAGATAACTTGTCTTTATTGAGGCGAAGTTAGGACTCGCAGCAGGTCCTCTCTTACACTTAACCCTAATTATCACAAGAAGGAAGAGAAAAGAAAAGTAATGGACAAAAAAAGGTGATACCGATAAATACAAAGGGAATGATAATCAAAATGAAAGAGACATAAAAGAGGATGAAAAGATGGCGGAGAAACAGAGGAGGAGAAGGAGGAGGAGGAGGAGGAGGAGGAGGAGGAGAAGGAGGAGGAGGAGGAGGAGGAGGAGGAGGAACAGGAGGAGGAGGAGGAGGAGGAGAAGTAGAAAAAGTAGAAGAATAAGAAGGAGAAGAAGAAGGAGAGGAAGAAGAGCAGGAAAAAGAAGAAGATGACAGGATAATAATAATAATAAGAAGAAGAAGAGGACAGGAGAATAATAAAAAGAAAAGAAAAAGAAGACAGGAGACGACAGGAGACGACAGGAGAGTAATAGAAGAAAAAGGAGGAAACAATAGGTCATAAAATAGAAGAAAAGAGAAGTAAGACGAACAAGAAGAGTGTTTTAGATAATGCATGAGAATACATGATAAGAAGGGAAACAAAAATAAGAAGAAGAATAAGAAGGAGAAGAAGGAGAAGAAGAAGAAGAGGAAGAAGAGCAGGAAAAAGAAGAAGAAGGACAAGAAGGGAAAGAAGAGCAGAAAGATAGCAAAATATCAAAAGATTTGATGAATAAAGATTCAATTCGAAGTGTATTCAGAAGGAAAAATGAAAAAGGTGTAATTATGAAGGGGAACAAGATAAAAAAAGTGAAACTAAAAGTAGAAGAAGAAAACTTGCAGCCACGTTTGTCCGAGATAAGTTGAGTTACCTGCAGTGGGTTGTGCTGTGCTGGCAAAGCGAGTTTGAGTTTGAGTTTCAGTTAGTTTGCGATGGTGGCGGGTGAAACGTAGGGGGATAAGGGGCCCACGTCTACATTAGTTTGTGAGGGGGACCTGTTGAGGGGGTCCTGGAGAGGGTGCCCACGTCCACGTCAAAGAAGCTTAGCGACTTTGCAGCAGAGCAGTTTGAGTTGACTGACCATAGCTGCCGCCGCCTAACTGAGAACTTGTCTTGGCATCCTTTGAAATGAAGTTGAGAAAAAGGAGAAAAGGAAATAATGTGTGTGAGGAAAACTGTTTCCAGTTGACCGGAAAATTGGTGGAAATTTTCTTCTTGTTGCGGCGGAAGTGGTTGTGAGTTGTATCATTTAAACGATTTTCTCAGTCAATGTTTGAGCTCCTGGGAGCTTTACCGGTTACCAGTAAATGTTACCGGTAGCGTCTAATTGGTCTATTCTAATCCATAGACGTTAAAAAATTTGAGTAGACCAATCAGACGCCATCGGTAACATTTACCAGTTACCGGTAAAGCCGGTAAAGCCGGAAGACAACTACTGTTACTATGATAGTGAGCGATTACTTTTTGACAAGTGAGGTATAGTACAGTAACTATTTTCTTTTCAAATATTATCTAATATTCTTGGATTTCTTGTTCCATAACGATCTGCGTTGTTAATATTAACTTTTTGTTGTAAATTCAATGACTTGCAGTCAGTTTTAGGTTGCGAATATATAAAAAATGTACTCACACGTGGCCGAACGTTTTTGAGTTGTTGAAGATGGGTTTGAACAACTCGTAAACGTTGTGAGTACATTTCTTATATATTCACAATCTAAAACTGACTGCAAGTCGTTAAATTTACAAAAAAGTAAATATCTAATATTCATTCCAAGACTCATTCATTATGATGGCTCTGATAGCAGTTGGCTCTTATCATTAAATCATTTGAAAAATTGTGATCACTACAAGGTAGCTGTGTACAAGAGATTACAAATAATAAACTCAATGATAATAATCAACTTGAACAATGACAAATGTTCAATAATTCTTCAGGCTCTTATTATCAAATAATATTGCAAAACTGTTTTGGATTAGATCGATTTGAATAATCAATATCATAATAAGAAGTATTTTATAAAAGAGATCAAATAATAAACTAATTGGTAGAAGTTCAAGAATTCTTAATGTTCTTATCATTAAATAGTTGAAACATTGTTTCGGATTGGATTGATTTGTATCGTGACAAGTAGCATTTAAAAGATGAAATATTCATAGTAATGCACTTCAAGAGAAAAATATGAATGACATTAGTCATTTCAAAGCTCTATGACTTTGTATAAACTGTGAACTCTGTCTAAAAAAGCTTCAATACTATTATCATAAGAATATGGATCTGACACTACAGTTACTCATTCTATATATTTTTTCTTTTATTTTTGGAGGATCACACCCACATAGGTTTGAGATACACGTGTGGGTGATGAGTAAGATAATATTAATTGATGAGCTGGAGCTACAGTCTAAGGAGGGTTCTAAACCACCAGGTCGTAGTTTCATAGCAAAAAAGAGTATTTTTTCTTTTCAATCCAATCGGTCACCCAACAAAGAGGGCTCAGGTGTTCGTAGCTTATCTTTATATGACTACCTGGTACCTGCTATGGCTCACGGTTATCACTCCCCTGAATATAATATAATATAATAATAACCTTGAGTTTAATACAGTTTTATCAATACGTACAGTATGTAATAAAAGCAGAACTTCAGGAATATTCTTACCAATTTTATTATTGTTTGTGATCATGCATACTACCATTGATGAAACACAGTTGGCGCATCTCATAAACGCAATGAACCGCATGTAAAGTGGCACGTTTCTGTGTCCGTGACCTGCCCGTTTCATGTCCGTAGCGTGCCCGTTTCGTCATCGTTACGGTCATTTATAACACTGTGTACATTTAGGCATTCGTCATGCAGTCTGTAGGCCCACTCACACACGTTGACCTGACAAATGACCCTGCAATAGAGTGCGCCTACCAATATTAATAATTATAGTGCAGTGCTGTGTGCACTGGCCTAAAATGAACTGCTTGCCACATTCATTACTCCGTCATGGACGCTCTAAAGATGAGTGTGAATGGATGGGTGGAGAGAGTCAATAAAGAGAGAAATGGTGATAGGGTTTCTACATAATATTTCCACTTAAAGAGAGAAAAGGAGAATGTTGTACTACACATGAGTTTTCACTTGTTCTACTCTTGAGTTTTCACTTATCTGGAAAACGGATATAATCTTATTACAATTGGAAATTGAATTTGAATGATTGTAAAACCCCGTTTGTAAAGTCGTTTCAATGTTGCAAACAATTCTGAATGGAAACGCTCAACATTTTTGCAACATGCTTTGCAGCAAAATTTGTTGCAAATCAATTCCTGGTGCAACTTCGCCTGAAACTTTTTAGCGCACGCGCTAGGACAGCACAATGTTGACACGGTCTTATCAATTGGTCTTCCCTTGAAACATACATCTACATCAATGTATGTTTCAAGGTAGAACAAATTGAATTCCAATTCAAAATTTTAAAATTGAATTGAAATTTTTAAGTGACATTATTCTATTACTGTGAAAGCTATTGCGATTTTTGATAGAATTCTTTACCCAATTGGCAGTAATTCACTTAGATTTCACAGGATTAAAAGTGTTAAGCTCTAGATCGAGTAGTATGGTAGCACTCTAAGGAAGGTCACTACCCATTTGGCCGGCAGCCAGCAGCTGGCTCATGCCAATTATTGTCTCACCAACCCTAAGATCTAGTTAGTGCACTATTTTCTCCCCAAGCCAGATGCATTTAAGAAACTGTTTGCAGACCAGTTGATTAAACGAGACAAAACTTTTAATTTTTATCAATTTATAAAATCTGGACTATTTTTTGGGTCCTTCTGCATATAATTCTCATTAGTCTGATTTATTAGCTCCACCCATTAGATCGCTGTTAGTATTTCCAACACTGCAAATAGGTCTGCAGATGGTCTAAATTATTGTCGAAAAAGAACACTTAACTTAAGTAGCACTAGTCCGTAATACGATAAAAAATATTTAGTAGCTCACTGGTATGAATTAAACAGGAAAAAGAATAATTCACAGAGAAAGAATTACTACGATATAGAACTGACACAACTTGTTTTTCACGACGATTTCGAACAAGACTGAATCACTTTACACAAATGCGTTCGCCTTAAATAGGTTCTTCAAATATCGAGCAATTTAACATTATCAATTAGGTCTGCATTCTATGTGATGTTGAGAATATTGGATTTAAGCACAAAAAATTAGCGAATTTTTCACGAATAAAGTAATCTTATCCTATCTAATCTTATTTTATCTTATCTTACTTTATCTTATCTTGCCTTATTTTATCTCATATTATCCTTTCTTATCTTATCACATATTCAACTAGTCGAAAAAAGTATAAATCCCGTAAATATAACCAACAACCTGCATCTCTATGTTTGTAGAGCATGGTCTACGACCTCAGGGTAATATGAGATTATAAATAATAAGACTTGAGTTGTCACAACCACATTTAATGAAAATATTTAGATACTATAACAATCAGTAAAGGTCTTATTACAATAAATACAATGGTCAAAGTGTTGAAGAACATTCACGCTCCCTCTACAGATCTAATGATTCTGGAGTATTCGAAACCTAAATTCAAAATTTCTTAGTTGACTTCATTGTTTCATTCATGGATAGATTTTATCAAATCAAACCACTCAAACACTTCTCTCAAACGACAGCCTTCGTTTTAATTTTATTCAATCAATTTCTAATGACTGTAGCTCTAGCAATTTGTCTTTTTGGCAAAGTGATGCATATTTCAACAGGGCAACCTAATTTTGGAACACGCCGTATATTCGCTCCTTTGACTAAAGTCTAGACGTTCAGAGCTTCAGTTATCTTCTTGTAGAGTGCGCTCTTAAAAATTGAATGAATAGCTAGCTCCTCAAGCTATTTTACCACAAAGTAAACGGAAACCATGTCTTGACTGTTTTTTCTTTTTCCCTTCTCCTTTCTCCTTTCTCTTTTCTCTACTCTTCTGCTCTCTCTTCCTCATTCTCTTCTCTCAATTCTTCTTCTTTCTCTTTTTCTTTACCGTATCTTTTGTCCTTGCACCTTTCTTCAAGTCCGTGTCTTCTTGTGTACTCCCTTTTTCTCACCATTTCTTTCTCTGCTTCCTGATTCTTTCTTCCTCACTCTTTCTTTCTCACTCTCTCTTTCTCCCTATTTTTCTCGCTCTCTCTCTATCTTTATTATTCTCTCACTTTACATCTCTTGCTTCCTTCCTACCTCCAAGCTGCAACTTTTGATTGAGTTTGAGGCAAGAGTGCTGAGAAATGAGTCTCCGCAAGTATGGCTGCCTTTTGCAACTTATAACAATCCAATTTTACGCAAAATTTATCCTTTACAAATTTGCTTTTCTCTCCATTCCAATATTTTTCTTACCCTATTTCATTACTTAAAAACGTCTATCTCCATTCTACTGTTATTCACTTGTTTTTTGACAGCAATTTGTAGATGGTTGTATGTGAGGGAGAATCTGAAGAAGAAAAAAGAACAGGGAGAAGGAAAAAGGAGATGAAGGTGGAAGAGAAAGAGAAGAAGACGGAGCCAAAGTAAAAGAAGAAGGAGGAGAAGTAGAGAGAGAAGAAAAAATAGTATTAGAATAAGAAGAAAAATTAGAACAAACGATGGAGCAGAAGAAGAAAAAGACAGGGAGGAGAAGAAGAAGAAGAAGAAGAAGGAGGAGGAGGAGGAGGAGGAGGAGGAAGAAAAGGAGGAGGAGGAGGAGGAGGAGAAGCATAAGAAGAGAAAATGCAAGAAGGATATATAGAAATAGAAGAAGGAAAAAAGAAGTAGAAGAAGAATAAGAATGAGAAAAAATATCACCCACAAGTGATTGAAGAGTAAAGAGTATATAGCTTATTAGCTGAATTAAAAACAACATTCAAGGAATACATCATTCATAATTATTATTCAACGGTAATAATTATCAATTTTCATGAAAACCATCTATCCATGGAACAATGAAAAAAAGATTAATATAGGAAAAACTTTGAGTAATAGCAATTTTTTATTGATAAATATCCGTATTCTCTTTAAACTAAAAACATTTTATTAAAAATGGTTCAGGTCATAAACTTGTTATCGCTGCAACATCAGTCATGAGAATAGAAATTATGAAATCATCAATAATAAATTAATCATTAAATTTGATTAAAACTTTTCTTGATGACGTCAATTTGATATGACAGTCACAATCTGTATCGATATTATAATATAAGCTGCTTCTAATTATACTGAAACTTCTGTAGTAGATGAAAAAAGAGGGACTAGATAAAGACATTCCTGCTGCTCGTTAAAAAAGACGTTGCAACTTCTTAAAAAGTTACAAAAGTTTGAATAAGATTCTTTGGCTTCTTTGATTGAGGAAAAGAAGAATAGGATGAGAAAAAGATACAGAAAAAGAATAGAAAATGAGAGAAAAGGAAGAAGAAAAACAAAAAGGAATTGACGATTGAGTGGAAGAAGAACAAGTAGTGTGATGACGAAGAAAAAGGAGAATATAGATGAGATAATGAACAACAAAATGATGGATAACAAGAGGAAGAAGATGATAAAAAAGGAGAATCAGGTTTTTAAGAAGGAGGAGGAGGAGAAGGAGGAGAAGGAGGAGAAGGAGGAGGGGGAGGAGGAGAAGGAGGAGAAGGAGGAGAAGGAGGAGAAGGAGGAGAAGGAGGAGAAGGAGGAGAAGGAGGAGAAGGAGGAGAAGGAGGAGAAGGAGGAGAAGGAGGAGAAGGAGGAGAAGGAGGAGAAGGAGAAGGAGGAGAAGAAGGAGAAGAAGAAGAGGGAGGAGAAGGAGGAGAAGGAAAAGGAGGAGAAGGAGGAGAAGGAGGAGAAGGAGAAGAAGTAAAAGAAAAAGAGAAGAAGGAGAAGAGAAAGACAAGGAGTAGAAGAAAATAAGAAGAAGGTTTTACACTTTATCAAGGAATAGGGAGAAAATAAGGGGAAGAACAAGAGAAAAAAAATGAAAACCTAGGAGAAATGAGGAGTAAGAAGAACAAGAAGCAGATGATGAAGAAGACGAATGATGAGAACGAAGAAAAAGTAGAAGAAAAAACAAATTTAAAAGTTTCTTCAGTAAGACAACTACTACTACAGTACTTGGTACTATTGGAGTTGTTGGTGACCATTATCAAGATTGCAAATGGCGGATGAGGAGAGCTTCCCTTCTCACCATCGTGAGACAAACTTGATGCAAACTTTACTTGCCTCAAATAATGAGGAGGAGAAGTGAGAGGATGATGAGGAGAAAGAGAAGAAGAAGAAGGGGAAGACTAAGAAGAGACGAAGGAGGATGATCAAGAAGAGTTGGAGAAGGAGGTGGTGGAGGAGAAGAAGGTAGAGAAGGATGAGAAGGAGGAGGAGGTGGGAGTGAATGAGGATGTGGTGGTGAAGAAGAAGGAGGAGGAGGAGGAGGTGATTGAGGACACTGGCATAACTCAAGTGAGAGGGATACATCTAGCTTTTCTTCTCTGTTGTAAGAATTAAATGGAATTGAATTGAATAACAGCCTTTATTTAAACCTGAGAGGACGAAATTAAGGCGTAGTCGGCCCTCTCCACCAGTTAACCCTCCCATACAATTCGAATTTATCAATACATATCTTAGAAAAAAAATATAAAATTAAAACAAATCTTTCTATAAAAAGGAAAACAAAACATGTGTTATCTCTTGAAAAAAAAGAAAAGAAAATACTCAAATAATAATTCTAAAAAAAAACAGACAAAGAGGGATGGTAATGATTGGTGAGAAAGAGGAGGAGGAGGAAAGGGCAGAGAAGGAGAGGGTGAAGGAGAAGTAGGTGGAGGGAAAGGAGAAGTAGGAACAAAAGGGGTGGAAGGAGGAAGGAAAAAATGAGAGAAACGAGGTGGAGGAAAAGGAGGAGGAAGAAAATAAGAAATTATGTAGGAGGAAGACGAAGGGAAGGAGAAGGAGGAGGAGGAGGAGGAGGAGGAGGAGGAGGAGGAGATCGATGATGAGGAGTAGGAGGAGTAGAAGAAGGAAGAGAAGATGGATGATGAGGAGGAGAAGATGGATGATGAGGAGGAGGAGGAGGAGGAGGAAGAGGAGAATATGGATGATGAGGTAGGAGTTGGATAAGGAAATGGTGAGAATGATGAGAAGGATGAAGTGAAAGTGAAGGAGGAGGAGGGAAAGAAGGAGAAGCAGGAGGAGGACGAGGAAGAGTAGAAGCAGAAAAAAGAGGAGAAAAAGGTGGAGGAGAAGCAGGAAAAAGAGGCGATAAAGCAGGTAGATGAAAGAAAAATGAGGAGGAGGCGTATGAGAAGGAAAAAGAGGATGAGGAGTGAGAGAAGAACAAGTGAGAAGAGGAAAAGAAGGAGCAGGGAAAGGAGAAGGAGGAAGAGAAGGGTTGGAAGGAGGAGAAGGAAAAGAGAAGTGAAACGAGGAGGAGGAAAAGGAGGAGGAAGAAAATAAGAAATGATGTAGGAGGAGGAGGTGGAGGAGGAAGACGAAGATAAGGGGAAGATGTGAAGGAGGAAGAAGGAGGTGAAGGAGGAAGACGAAGAGGAGGAGGAGGAGGAGAATGAGGACACCAAAAATGAGAGAGAAACATCTCAAATAATGAGAAGGAGAAGGAAGTGGATAAGGCTTGATGGTGAGGAAGGGAGAATTGGTTGAGGGGGAAGCAGTGGAGGAAGATGATGATGAAGAGGTTGAGTGGGAGAAGGAAGAGGTGGAGAATGAGGACATCAGAACAACTCAGATGAAAGAGATACGTCTAGCTTCTCTTCATTGTATTGCTGTTGTTAGACAAAGATAGATAATCATTAGTGATATCGAAGTATTGATAGATAGGATGTCTGTGATACCAATACCTCTTTGCTCTACTCTATTCAGACACCTTACAGGGTGTTAGAGAAGGAATCTGTCTTCACTTTATGTGCACATTTCTCTTATCGAAATAATGAGTTAACTCATTTTCCTGGGTTGGTGACTATTTAAAAATGCTTACATAGAGAATAATGGGTAGGCTCACTTTGCTCACCTTTTTGGATAACCTTTGAAAAAGTTTTTTGTAACCTATATATTTGCTTCGTATTTAACTATTTTGCAATTTATTTTTCCAAGTTTAACTAGGGGAGATGGTTTTAAATTTATTGACTTTAATAGGTGAATAAATAACATTGAATTATAGGCTCTTCAGCTATATTTACGTGAAACAATTTCGAAACCATTCTTATTTAACTATTACAGATTTTATTTCCTTAGTCGTACATGTGAATGGTTTGAATTTTTCCCCTTCTATGTTTCCCACATGGGTCTCAGACTTGTGTGCATGAGCAATGAGTTGGGTGGTTGATCTATAGTCTAAGGTGCGCTCTGAACCACCGGGAAACTTTAATTAAGCTGGCATGGTCATGTTATCGCACCCGGCCACCCTTCCAAGCGCAATCCCGAGTGACCGTGACTGAACGATCACTCTTATTCAGTTTACATCACCTTCTAAAAGTTTAGACATTGAGGATTATGCAGCGGGGCAGTCCCGTTTTTGAGAGGCATGTTCCGTTGTCCCCATTATCCTTGTCGGGACACCCGTTTGTCTCGTTTTGGCAGTATTAGTTACTAATATTCCACTTCATGAAGTTTTTTTCATTTATTGATAATAAGTATTGTTTTAAACTATCTAAAAGCTAAATTCAAGTTATAATTACAATTGAACCTCAGCTCCAAAATCCCTCGTTAATATGAGCGGACTTTTATTATTCTTCGGTCGTCTTCGGATGGTGAACATCGATGACATTAAAAACTTCGGTCTCGTTCTAATATAAGACGTGTGAGAATGACTACAATAGTATCTTTGTATAGCAAAGAAATAAAGTTTTTTCCCTATTTTCTGATCAATTTTCAAACAACCCCCCCCCCCCCGTATTATCGGACTATACTGCCAGTTGTCCCGTTTTGGGGTATCAAAAATCTGGTCACCTTACCTATACAGCCATTATGTAATGATCATATAGTCGCACACATGTAAATAGGCGTTTCTATAAATAGCAGTTTCGTTGAATGAACCAAGTAACATTTGAGCAGTCATGGGTTGAGTACCGCTCCACCGTCTGGCAGCTATGTGTAATCATTCACCTCAGTGCCCACGCACAAGGCTTGGACTAATGTGAGCATCATCAGCAATAAAAAAAAAATAAAACAAAAAAAAAATGAAGTATGGTGGCTTCTGAAGGAAGACATCGGTACCGACTACATAAAATATCTAGACACCATTTTTTTTTTTTTTTTTGGAGGATGAAGCCCACATAGGTCTGAGACCTGTGCGTGGGTAATGAGTTGGATGATGGTGATTGATGAGTTGGACCTACAGTTTTAGGTGGGTTCCGAACCACCGGGAAGTGATTTTACAGCAGAGAACAGTGTATTTTTTGCTGGCCAATCTAATCGGTCACCGTTACAAACAGGACCTATGAGAACGCAGCTTATCTCTCTGATTGAACAGATACCTGCTACGGCTCGCGGCTATCACTTCCCTGAGGGTAATGGGTAATTTAAATGGGTAATTGCCACATTAAGTTTGTAGTATTGTGGAGATTACTGCTTTGTTAACAAGTCCTTTCTCACGAGCGTAAAATCAAAGATAAAATTCTTGCATTCAACGAGACCGCCAACGGAACATTTGTTGTGAAAATTCAAGTGATTTGATGCTCATAGAACAGCTGATGACATGATACGTTACTATGGTGATATGTGATAATATAAAAGTTACGCCGATCTTAAGCCTAAGAAACAGATAAGCTCTGTATCAATGTTACAGCTACTAATTGCTGCTAATTACACAGCGTCGTACGAGCTATTTTAATATGTTGTGAAAATTCAAGTGATTTTTGTATACTGTATCAATGATTAATGTTATTGGAATTTATGTGATTTTACTTGATAACTTTCAAACTACTTGATAACCTTCGGTAAGTGCGTGACTTAATGATCACTCTGTAGAAAGAACGAGTCCTTTTAAGTGAAAAATAAAAATGGGTTATGAAAAAGGAAATCCTTGAGTTATTGAGTTTTATACTTGATTAATTCACTCCGGAAAACTATCGAGAGTTTTCACTTTTCATTTGCAAAGTGTTGAGTGAGATGATTGGTAATAGTGAACAAATGGTACATAAATGGTACAGTTGGACAAATAGGTGGTGTCAGGAGTGGGATAGATGACTTCTCGACCACTTTTGATTTGGGAGGGGGGGATGGATGGGAATGGGGGAAGGTGAAAGTCAAAGAGGGTGTTAGGAGGGGGTAGGGGTGTGTGAGTTATTGGCTGAAGTGGAGATATTTGATAGAGACGCGGAGTTGATGGAGTGCAGTGGAGAAGTGACAGTGACTAATGGCTAGTGCCATTGCCGCCAAAAGCCAACAAGGGGGGGCCAAGAGAGGCTTTGAGGGGGGACAAAAAGGGGTTCAAAAGAGGGGCCACGCAACCACTTTTAGACAGTATAGTGTGCCGAGTTGTTTGCATTGACTCTGGTTTGAGAAGGGATGTAGGGGGGCGAGCGTGTTAAAAGAAAGAAGAGAGAAAGTGAGAGAAAGAGAGGCAGAGAGAGAGAGAGAGTGATGTAGAGAGAGAGAGAGAGAGTAAGAGTAACGGTGAGTGGGAGAGTATGTGAAGCAGTAATAGAGAGTGTGAGAGTATGCGTGAGAGAAAGGAGAGGAGGTGTGAGAGATAGTGAGTGTGGGAGAGACAGGGTTTGAGGGGACATAGAAAGAAAGAGGAAAGGAAAGATTGAGGAAAAGTCTGAGTTTGAGGAAATGATTGAGGATATGTGTATTTTACAAAAGATGAAAGTTGGAACTGAGGAGTTGATAAAGGAAGGGGGGGGGGAAAGAAAACGTGTTGTGATGAGGAATAGGGGGGAGGGGAGAAAAAGATAAAGAAGAAAGAAAGTAAAAGAGAGTGACAGAGGATTTGAGAGGGAATGATTGAGATTGAGACTGATCATGGGAAAGTGAGGAGTGTGTTTATTTCATATTGAAAGAAGAAAGATGGAACTGAGGAATTGATAATGGAAGGGAGAACGTGTTGAAAAGAGAAAGAAGAGGAATAGGGCGAGAACTGAGAAAGTGTTGAAGAGTGACAGAGGGATTAGAAAAGAGAATAGTTGGGAAAAAGACTGAGCGTAGTTGGGACGGAAGATATGTATTTTGCATATGATGAATGTATTTTTTTTTTTTTTTTATTGCTGATGATGCCCACATGAGTCCGAGACTTGTGCGTGGGTAATGAGGTGAATGATTACACATAAATGCCTGACGGTGGAGCGGGATTCGAGCCATCCCACTTAAACGACAGCAAGTTTTTTTTGGTTAGAGAGATGATAATTGAATGGCAATGATGGAAAAATATTAATACACTGTTTCGAACCCCACTTTCATAGATAATTTTTAAAATTAATGTTTTGTACATTTTATCTTGAATATCATGCGAAATTTAATTGAATAATACGCAAAAAGTAAGCTCAAAGAGCTTGCTGGCTTAATTGTATACATTCCCCCCCCCCCCCCCCAAAGGTCCAGGCAGTCCCCAGGCTTTATATTTAAACTACTTATCACATACTTTCTAGCAAAAAAATTAATTTGTTTTTTCACTAATTCATTGAAGTTGCATAATTATTATAACAGAATGTAAAGGAAAACAGGCTTATAGTCTCAAAGTGCCTCTATTACTTAATTTTAAAAGTGGTCTCAATGTCTCTACGTTATGATTCATAGTTAATCTTTATATCTCAATCTAATATTAAAACTGACACTGTATTTCACTTTTAAATAATGTTTTACTCACATATATTGGAGATGCTTGAGGAATGCATTTCACTTCTGAAAAGAAGCTTCGTCAGCCTGCCGCCAGGGGTCATGCTCTGTTTGGGTTAGGATAAGCGGCCATTATGTATTTGAAAATTGCGTTTGATTTGAATTGTGTTTGGTCGTTGAGTAAGTTTGTTCTATCTTGTTTATGGTGTTTGAATATTTCATATTGTTCCAGTGTATTTAGTTTGTGGCTTTTTTGGAATGTGTGTAGAATTTCCAAGTCAGTTTGGATGTTATTGTGTGAGTGCCCAGTGTTGATTAAGTGATCTGCAAATGTTGAGTCAGAGTTGGAATGTAGTGCTTTGATGTGCTCTTTGTATCTTATGTTGAATGATCTGCCTGTTTGTCCTATGTAGTATTTGGGGCATGTGTTGCATTTAAGCTTATATATGCCTGGTTTGTTGAATTTGTGAATTGTGCTGTTTGTTAGGTGAGCTGGTTTTTGTTGGATCTGGTGTTTCAGGTTGTTTGTTGTTCTGAATGCTGTGTTAAATCCGGATTTTTGGAAGATGTAAGCTATTTTGTGTGATTTTTTGTTGAGATATGTGAGTGTGACAAATCTGTTTTGGTTTGCAGGTTTTGGATTTTTATTTTTCATTTTATTCATGATTTTTTCTACTAGATTGGTGTTGTATCCGTTTTGTTGTGCTAAATATTTGATTGTATTGATTTCTTCTTTGTGGTCAGCTTGTGATAGTGGAACATTAAGGAGTCTATGGATCATGGAGTTGAAAGCAGCAAGTTTGTGTTGATTTGGGTGGTTGGATGAGTTGTGAATGAGTGTGTCTGTCAGAGTTGGTTTTCTGTAGATTTTGAATTTGTGCATGTTATTTAGTTTTTTGATAGTGAGATCTAAGAAGTTCAAGGTGTAGTCTGTTTCATATTCTGCTGTGAATTGTAAGTTTTTATGGGTTTTGTTCAATTGTGTTAGGAGTTGTTCACACTGTCTTTGGTTTCCATTGTAAAGTACAATAATGTCATCAACGTAGCGGTGCCAGTAAATAATTTTGTTTGAGTGTTTGGTGTCTTTTAGTATTTTAGTATTCTCTATGTGCTGTAAAAATATTTCTGCTAGGATGCTGGAGATTGGGGATCCCATTGGTAGTCCTTCTGGTTGGGTGTAATACTTGTTATTGTGGGTGAAGTAGTTTTGTGATGTGATGATTTTTAATGTCTCAATTAGTTCTTTTGTGTGTTCAGGTGGGTTGTTTTGTGCTTTGAGTATGTTCTCTATTATGGAAATGGTTTCAGTTACAGGAATGTTTGTATACAGGTTTTTTATGTCAAATGATGCTAGTGTGGAATTATGTGGGATGTGTGTATTTTTTATTTTGTTTATGAGGTCTGTGCTGTTCTTTATATGAGATGGATGATTGATATTGATGAGTCTGCGTAGTTGAGTATCTATCTGTTTGGCTAATTTGTATCCTGGTGCTTTTCTGTAATTTATGATGGGTCTGATTGGTGTGCTTACTTTGTGTATTTTAGGTAGGGCTTGAAGAGTTGGTGCAGAAGGGTGAATTTGCTTCATATATCGTTTGTCTGTTTCATTAAAGAGGTGTTTTGTTTTATTTATAATGTTTTTAATTGTGCTCTGGAATTTGGGTGTTGGGTCTCTTTGAATTTGTTGGATGTTGTTGTTTTGTATGAATTCATCTACTTTTCTGTTCAAATCATCAGTGTGGATTATGACTGTGCTATTGCCTTTGTCTGATTTGGTGTAAGTTAGGTTGTGTAGTTCTGCTTTTTGTTGTAGTGATTGAGCTGTCTTGATTTCAGAGGTGTAGTTTTGTTGTATGTATTTCGGTGTTTTGATGATTTTTAAAACATCATGTCTTAGGTTATCTTGTTCTTCTGCTATTGTTTGTTGAATATTGGTTTCAGAGTCTATAGCTTGTCTCACCATGGTGTTGAATTTTTGTGTGGAAGGTAGGTTATATTTTAGTCCTTTGTTGAGGAGATTCTTTTCTGTAGGAGTGAATAAACAAAATAAAAAATACACACATCCCACATAATTCCACACTAGCATCATTTGACATAAAAAACCTGTATACAAACATTCCTGTAACTGAAACCATTTCCATAATAGAGAACATACTCAAAGCACAAAACAACCCACCTGAACACACAAAAGAACTAATTGAGACATTAAAAATCATCACATCACAAAACTACTTCACCCACAATAACAAGTATTACACCCAACCAGAAGGACTACCAATGGGATCCCCAATCTCCAGCATCCTAGCAGAAATATTTTTACAGCACATAGAGAATACTAAAATACTAAAAGACACCAAACACTCAAACAAAATTATTTACTGGCACCGCTACGTTGATGACATTATTGTACTTTACAATGGAAACCAAAGACAGTGTGAACAACTCCTAACACAATTGAACAAAACCCATAAAAACTTACAATTCACAGCAGAATATGAAACAGACTACACCTTGAACTTCTTAGATCTCACTATCAAAAAACTAAATAACATGCACAAATTCAAAATCTACAGAAAACCAACTCTGACAGACACACTCATTCACAACTCATCCAACCACCCAAATCAACACAAACTTGCTGCTTTCAACTCCATGATCCATAGACTCCTTAATGTTCCACTATCACAAGCTGACCACAAAGAAGAAATCAATACAATCAAATATTTAGCACAACAAAACGGATACAACACCAATCTAGTAGAAAAAATCATGAATAAAATGAAAAATAAAAATCCAAAACCTGCAAACCAAAACAGATTTGTCACACTCACATATCTCAACAAAAAATCACACAAAATAGCTTACATCTTCCAAAAATCCGGATTTAACACAGCATTCAGAACAACAAACAACCTGAAACACCAGATCCAACAAAAACCAGCTCACCTAACAAACAGCACAATTCACAAATTCAACAAACCAGGCATATATAAGCTTAAATGCAACACATGCCCCAAATACTACATAGGACAAACAGGCAGATCATTCAACATAAGATACAAAGAGCACATCAAAGCACTACATTCCAACTCTGACTCAACATTTGCAGATCACTTAATCAACACTGGGCACTCACACAATAACATCCAAACTGACTTGGAAATTCTACACACATTCCAAAAAAGCCACAAACTAAATACACTGGAACAATATGAAATATTCAAACACCATAAACAAGATAGAACAAACTTACTCAACGACCAAACACAATTCAAATCAAACGCAATTTTCAAATACATAATGGCCGCTTATCCTAACCCAAACAGAGCATGACCCCTGGCGGCAGGCTGACGAAGCTTCTTTTCAGAAGTGAAATGCATTCCTCAAGCATCTCCAATATATGTGAGTAAAACATTATTTAAAAGTGAAATACAGTGTCAGTTTTAATATTAGATTGTTCATTAAGTATTTCGTCATGGAAAACATCACAGACTTTATATCTCATTGGAAATTTTTGTTTGGAAAGATCTTCTTTGCTTGAGGAAGATTTTTTACTTCACTTTAAATTTTTTATTAATTGATAGTCAATACACAAGTTAAATTCAAATAAAGCGTTCACTTTTCTCCATAATATTACTAAAAACTCGAAAATAAAACACTGAAAATTAGAAAAAATAAATTGGAATGAAATTAGAAACATATAAAATCTAGAAATTGAATCGCAGGTCAGATTATCAAGAGAAATCTCCGTAAATGAATTCATAAAATAAATGTATGGTGAATTTATTATTTGCTGATTATTACTCTGGTAACTGAGAAGAGGTGAAATAAAATAATCCATCAATTGATTGATTAAATTAAAAAAATTAAATAAACCTGATCATTTCCTGATATCCAAATCGAAATAAACTGAGAGGTTTTACAGCTCCAGTGAACTTAGCTCCAGTAAGCAAGCGCTGGTTCGGTGCATGCTTACTTTACGATCTGTGGTGACGAGGGACTTAATTTATAAGCTAAGTTGTATTCTCAATGGCACGGTGGTTGGGGGGGGGGGGAGGGGGTTCAGCCCGAGTCAAGGGTTTGTTGAGATAATGATCTTCTGACAGCATCTGTTTGTACCCCTTCATTCCTCCTACTCCCATGGGTCAATCCCTCCCACTCGCTTCATCATTGTCTTAGAATATTTCATCCTTCCTCCCCATTTATTAACAGTAGAAATACCATATCTTTTGTCTTATCTCTTCTACGTATAAAAGTATTGATATTTTGGAGTTCATCTGCTTTACGTTTTTGCTAGATAATAATCAGCTGCACAATTTTTTATGAGAATAAAGCACACAGAAGTCTGACACTTGTGCGTGGTTAATGAGTTGGATGATGTTGATTGATAAGTTGGAACTACAGTTTGAGGTGAGTTCCGAACAACAGTGGAGTGATTTTACAGCAGAGAACCGAGTATTTTGTGTTGGCCAATACAATTGGTCGCCCTCACAAAGAGGGCCCAGGTGTTCGTAGCTTATCTTTATCTGTATGCACAAAATGATCTTTCCCATCCATTCCAATTCATTTCAAATCGAAACTCACACATATTAATAATATACAAAAATAATAATTAAAAAGAGTTCATTTTCAATTGAAACTCACAATAATAATGGTACCAAAAAAATTATAAACAACACCAGTGAAAAACTTGAAAATTCAATATGAATAACAAAATATTCAGCAGAGAAGAGCAGAAGTCAATTTGTAATTGAAGATCAAAAAGAATTGTGTGTTATTTTTTTTACATTTGACTTAGCTTTATGTACAAATTTTGTATGATTAATTTAATAAAAACTTGAAACTTGGATTTAAAACTGATTTAGTTGTTGAAGTTGCTATCTATCAAAATCTTTCCCCCTATAGTTTCGTAATGAACCACACTTGCTTCGACCATCAATATTGATTGGGCAAGAGTTAAGTCGTTTAGTCAAGCTGTTTACCTTGGAGGGTATAACTCAACAACAATGTAAGGTATAGTTCACGCTGTTGCGGCGGGGGGGGGGGGGGGTTAGTTGGTGCGTGATATGCCACACTACAAACACTTGATGTTGGTTGATCACCTCACCCCCCCCCCCCCCCAACAGCATGCCACAAAACCCCAAAACATGCCTCAAACCCCCCTCTCCCAAGTTAGCAACCTGCCCTTACCTGTTCCTTCATTTTGGGGTCCGCTGGGAATATTGTACGTGAAGGGAATGGTGGGGGAGAACCCGGCAGCTGGTAATCGCAAGCAATTTGGCCAGCTAGCTGTGGAAAAGGATGGAGATAGGTGGATTGGTAAGAGCAAGACAAGGATGGGAGATAGATGTGGATCAGACGAGGAAGGAAAAGGAAAGTAGGTTAACACTAATCTACGTTGTTAGGTGGACCTGTTTGGAAACAATATATTGGTTAGGAAAGATGAGATGTGATGGGTGGGAGGGGAATGGTGAGGAGGAAGGTGAGAAAGTCAAAGAACAGAGAAGGCGTGGATGACAGTGAAGAAAGGATGAATTGGAAAAAGGAAGGAGAAAAAAAATCTAAAGATGAGATTGAATGAGTAGAAAGAGAGGTAGGAAAATAGTGAGAAAGAAGATTGGGAGTAGAAAGGTGGGAGCTTAGAAAGTGTAGGAACTTTTAAGAAGAGAAGATATTTGATATTTGATATTTATTTATTACATCTTACGTTACCTATGGCAAACACTAATCGATATAACCAAAAATATATATTACATAACATTATGTAATTATAGTTGAAATAAACTATAAAGATTAATTAAAAGAAGAAAAAGATTTGCTAATGATAAAACTTACCTCATGAAATTTATGTTGAAAAAATAAGTAAAAAGAGAGGCAGAGAGAAAATGATTAAAAAAAGAAAAGAGAAAAAGTGGCTAACAGAGAGAGAGAGTGAGTGAGTGAGAAAATAAGAGTTAATGAGGAGAAGAAGAAGCAATGAGCATCGGCAGGATGTATTTATTTATCTATTTATGGGCAAAGTAACAATGGAGTAAAGATAAACAGACCAAAACTCCGGTCTTCACAAATTTTCACTATGCTATATTATTCAAAACATTGAGGTTAATTTAGTCTAAAAATGTATATTCACTAAAAATAATCAAATGCAGAAATTAAACATTTTCTTTGACCTTGAACTGGTATCCATTAGTAATGAAACGCTCTGCGAAATTTGAGTCTCCTTTTTGGGTTCCAGTCTCTAATATGTTCATTTATTCTACGTTTGAAGCTTCTACAGGTCTGACCCACATAACATGCATTACAATCACCGCATTTCAATTTATAAACTCAACTAAAAAATTTTTTTTTAGACAATACTGGTAATCCTGTATTGCAAGATATTGTATCCAGTATTGTACGAATCCTATTCTTAAGATACAAGTTTTGGCTAGTAATGTTTTTTGAATGTCTGTTATAAAGGAACTTATTGAACGAAAACTCAATTTTTATGGAAAAACACGCCAATTTCCACATTTTTGAAACGCTGTAATTAGTCAAGTGTAATTTAAGAGAAAATTCATTCGTACAAACATTTGCTTGTTAATGATGTCGATTTTGAGTTTTAAACCAACTTACAAAAATTTAAGGGTGGTTAGAGTGGTGGTCGAGCATTTCCCTAGATGAGGAAATTACGGCAACAACTTATTTGAGGTAATAAATGTGATACCAATCTAAAAAAACTTTTTTTCCTCTATTCGCTGTACTTGAATCGAATATTGCAATGGATCAGTGCTTCAAGGTCATTGGCCTCTTCCTTCAGTATCCTCTCCTTAAACTCGGAAACGGTTGATCATACCAATGAATACAGATGCTATAGTATCTGTATTCATTGATCATACCAAAACAATGCAAATAACCCATTTTGTAGAGAATTCAATCATCTTCAAATCTAATGGAAAGTTCCGAGATCTGCGACGCACAGAAAATTAATTATTTCCAAGAAACTGATTATCGTAACCTTTGACCTTGAACATTTTGATTTACTTACACAGTAGGACCATAGACGAACCATCAAGATCCCTGATCAATGGTAGGACCATGACTTTCTACCTGTTTTTTGGAATGTCACAACAAAGGTTTCTGCAAAATTTAAAAAATATTATTTTTATTGCAAAGTTCGGTTCTTTTTTCGCCTTGCCTGGACTAAGAAGCCAAACTTGTGATTTATGTTGAAACTCTAGCGTGTATTGCGTGTAAAGCGTGTATTGTAATTTATTGTCAATAAATAACAATTATTTTATTCAACAGCCTACTGGCACTTATATACATTATTACAGTTGACGGCAAACCTCCATTCACTAGTCATCAGATAACAAACACCTTTCCCCATTCTTCATTTCATTTCCCCTCACTTTTCAATCGCTCGCACGTTGCGAACATTATCCACACTCGAAGTAAGAAATAGAAAAGAAAAATATTTCAAGCATGAAAAAGACCGTGGAAATGGGGAAAGCTGAGGCTTTTTTATGGGGGAAAGCAGACCTGATAGGACCTGTTCACACATGTGTTGTAGGCTGCAAAAGTAATACGTCAGAGAGGAAAAGTTAAGTGACTGTGTGAAAGGGACTTTTTCCGGCAATCCCGAAAATATATGCCTTTTTCGTGCCCGTAAAGAGGCTCTCTCTATAAAACAGAGTGTGCTACAACTCATAACGTCGCGACTACAGGGACATAATAATAAATTCTTGTGATGTTTCCATCTTAATGAGTTTCTGATCACTTCTCTGGATCATTTACAGAGGCGAAATGATTGTTTTGCTTTTCTGAAGTGCCTACCAGGATGACATATCTGTTATATTGGGAATCTCGAGGTTAGGCTATTATTCAAAATGCTTCCTTACATATTTTTTCACGGCAATTGTATTGCTTTTTGAACGTGTCTGTCGAATGATTGCTTGGACGTAGAAAGTAGCTCAGAGATGTGCTAGATAGTATACACACTCACCTGTGCAGCCGGACCTAGTGTAAAGTTGGGAGTGGACTGTTGAGCTTAAAGCTTCAGAGTTTGTTTGGATGTGCTTGGCACAGATACAACTCTGTTGGTCAGTGAGGAAAGTAATCGCAACCAATTCTTGTTTGCATAGATAGTATACTCACTCATCTGTGCACCAAAACATAACGTTGTGATCTGAAGAGTCAACTACAGTTGAAATCGTCCATGGTAGTATACATACAATATATTTTTTTTAAATAAGTGGAGAATAGAAAGGCTCTTTCTTGCCTTCTAGACGATAACAGAAGCTTAACAGTGATAACAGAAGCGATAACAGTGACTTAGACTTATCCTGTGGAATACAGGATAGTAGCTCTTGAAAGATCTAGCTCGAATAGAAGCGTAGTGAGGCAGTGTGACTTTTTGTGGAATACAGAAATAAATTACGCTTGTCAAATAGAAAAAGGAGTGAGTAGTGATCCACACACTCAAAGAAAAAGAAACCTGATCTATCCTTCCTAGTTCTACACTTCCCACGTGTTCTTCTTCTCCTTAAATGCCTTTTCTCTCCTTCCTTCTCCTACTTTCTCCTTCCAATCCTTCCTCTTCTTCCTCTTCATCACCATCGCCTCTTTCCATTATTCCTTCCCCTTCCTCTTCTTCCTTTCCTTCCTCTCCATCATTTCCTTTCCTCCTTCCCCTTCTTCAACCCCTTCTCTTCCTTCCACTCCTTCCTCTCCTTCCTCTTCCTCCTCCTCCTTCTCCTCTTCCTCAGCCAACTCTTTTTATTTCCTATCCACATCCTCACAGGCCTGAAATCCGTCCAAATCAAACTGGATCCTCAACACATCAACCCTACTCCAACTCCTGATTGAACTCTGCCATTTCCAATTTCTCTGCCACCTTCATTCCTATATACCTATATATACTCTTATCACATATAGGAGTATTTTATAGCTATAGTGTAGAGTATAGGGAGAATATAATATCAGATATACATGTCAAAGTTCATGTACAGATATAGAAAACATGCTACTAGTGAACGTGTCATGGCACTGATTGGAAAGAAAATATTGATCTTCTCGAGAGTGATGCAGTAACAGTGACAGATATAATTACATACTAAGATATATCTTCATTTTTGTGATCAGTTTACCGTACTGAATTTATCAAGCAAATATACGTAAGTGAGAAGTCCTCGTACGGGGGCGTAGGTCTACATGTAGGCGTAGGCGTACTTGTATTTGCTTCAGGTTATTAGTCAAAACATAGCTTTTTTGCTTTCGAATCAAGAAGATAAACTTGTTTTTCAATTTATTTTTCCGAGCCTTTTTTTTATCATGAAACGGTGGGAAATTCTCAAAGAGGAACATGTTTTCCTCGACTGAGTCAGATAAAATGACGAAACAAGCATTTTTAGTAAAAATAATCTTCTGAATTTTTCCAATATTCTTGTTTATCTCATTTTATCCTTGTAATTTACTGGTTAAGTGTCAAGAATGGACGAATCCTTGTCCAAACTTCGCCATTTCATGTAATTACATCACTTAGATTGTCATTACTGTAATTAATATCATACAAATGAGATCATTGTACATAATTCTTTGCACTATAAAAATAGTATTTTCTGATTTCACTACTGTATAATCAGATGTGATGTTGATAGTTTTGATTTTAACCATTCATATTCAAATTTGTAAATTTACATGAATAAAGAAATATAATCTAATCTAATCTAATTTATCACTTCAATAGTATTATAGTATTAAAAAAACATGTTTTATTGGTTCCCTGTTTATTGACAAAGGAAAATATTTATTTATCGACTTGGATCTCTCCTAATTTCACTTTTTGACGCTTTCATATATATTTTCTCTGAAAATATTTTTAACATTAATAATGTGGTACAATTTAAAAATAAATACAAACAACTACTTTTGAGAAAATATTAATTCTAAATTTTCTCTTTTTTCTTATTTCAAATGAACTTTTATTTGTCTTGGAAGAAAACTATTCATTACAACAATTGAAAAAATTGATATATTTTTTCTTACCTGTAAGAGAGATATATTTTTAGTCGACTTTTTCCATCTATATAATAATATTATGTTTTAAGTAATAATTATTGATGAAGAAGTAGACTACAGATTGTTTTTTGTAATTTATTGTATTAGCCTGGTTAGGTGATATAGGGGATTAAATGGATCCAACTTGGCCAGGAGATAAATAAAACATTCAATCAATTTGTAACTATTCAGTTAACATAATTATCATTTTTTATTGTGATTTTTGGATCAATATTGTTCTTATTATTTTTGTAAATAATTGCACGGACTTGTTCTAAAAAAATTTATGATTGATGTGAGTTGAGTGTAACTAGATGAAAGTTATCATTTGATGGATTTGATGTAATACATGAAAGTTACAATAATAGAGTTACTAAACCACATGGTGATGAATACTCCGTACTGTTTATATATACTCCGTACTAAAATTATATAATCATTTGTTAGATGCGCAGAATTTATGTTTTCTTAATTATTATATTATTTGAAAGTAATTCCTCAAATTCATTGCAAAATAATATTATATTTAATTTCTAAAACTGTTAATTTCATTTAAATAAGTTACATTGTACTTTAGCTTTATTGAATTATTCTTTTTATTTTAATTTTTGTATCCTTTTTTATTTTAATTTAAATTTTTGTTTATCACTTGCGCAGATGTTATAGAATTATTTGTTCTTTGTAATAATATTGTCATGTATTTTGTGTTTCAATAAGCTCTAGCGTTGAAACAATTTTACAATAAATATTCTATTCTACTGATAATGTATTAGGATTGATTACCAGATGATGTATTGAGATGACACAAAATGACAATCTCAACATTCAATTTTATAAGTTTTTTTTTCTCATACAATTAATTGTATATTTTTTTTAAATTATATCCTAAGCTGTTTGTATAATTGGGAAAGTGAACAAAAGACTAACTGTATTGGACTAGGAGTATTGAAATTAGTTAATAATATGACAATAATAATAGTTACTTTTTACAGCTTACCATGGGCTCTTACTGTACATATTAGGTATGCTATCATAGTATGGGGTAATTCATCAAAACAAAACCTTGATAGGGTGTTTAAGGTCCAAAATAAAGCGGTTAGGTGTATAGAAAGAGTAAATAGATTAGATTTATGTAAGCCGTTGTTCAAGAGACTTGGTCTCCTAACTGTACCCTGCTTATATGTGTATGAAGCTACTTTATATGTAAAAACGAATGATATTCACCAAAATCTTGACGTACACGACTATAATACAAGAAGCCGATAAGATTAACACTTGGTGAGTCATAATAGTAGCTTATTCAAACAAAAACCTAGTTATATTGGTAGGAAACTCTACAACAAGCTACCGCAGTTTTTAAAGAGTGAAAAAAATTAAAAAAAAAAAACAATTGAAAAAACATTAGGATGATAAAGCTTTTTTTTGTTTACAAGAGTTCCTTTCACATCAAAATTAGGTCTCACCTCAACTAATTGATATAGAAATTATGGTAACCAGTGTTTCACTGTATAAGATTGTATAATCGTTGATCTGACTTGTCATATACTGTAGTCTCCAAGAAGTAATCTACAAAAACAAAAACCAATCAATTTCAAAGTAGAAATTCAATAGTAATAATGTGATGAAATTCATTTTTACCAACAGTTTCAAACTGTAACAGACGGTTAATGTGCCAGCATATGCGGTTATATATCATTCTCAAATCTTTATTGATATTATGGTATTACCTTGATAATTTGAATGGAATATAACTTTTCCTACAATGACCCGAAAAAGTGCCTATTTTTGCACTAAATGTAGCACGCAAAATAGTCTATTCCTGCACCAGTGCGGGAATGTACTTTTCCGCACTCCAAATTTGCAACCTAACATCACAAAATAGTGAGCATGTAATACACAGGTTCCCTATTCTGCATTCAAAAATAGGTTGGCTACTCTGCTTCAGCTGTGAAATAGTTGTTGTAGTTGTTGTTGATGAAATCGATTTGATTCGAAGATAGTTTATGTGAGTAATTTTCAGGTTATGTATGCCCTGTTTTGTTCTGTTTAAATTACTTTATACATTACTGTAGGAAAAATTTAATGTGTAATACGAGCGCAAAGTATTGTTTCTGCACTCGAGAAACTTTTTTCACTCGCCTTCGGCTCGTGAAAAAAAACTGTTTCTCTCGATGCAGAAAAACGCTATTTTGCACTCTAGTTACACAAATAGCTATTTCTGCTCACCGATCGCAAAGTCATTTTCATGACATTACATCAATATATGTTGGTATTATTGTGCTTTAAGGTGACATTTCCAGTGAAACAGACCTAAAAATTTGATTCTATTTTGAAATTTTGTGAAAAGCAAGGATTCATGAAAGGCATGAAAAGGAAGAACCGCGAAAAATATATCGTGCCAAATCTCACCACAATGGCTTGTCTCGAAAATAAAATGTGCAAACAACAGAAAGACATAGTGCAACATCTGGTGCCGACATAACTTGGCACAAGGGTTGGTACAGAAAAGGAAAGGCGAGAAGAAAAATAGTATAAGCAGCAAGAGCAGGAGAGAGAACAAGCTGATGTGAGAGGAGGAATAGAGAAAGACAATAGGTGGAGGAGAAATATAATGGAATAGAAGGGGGAGTAGAAGCGAATGAAGGAGAACAAGAAAATAGATGACTGGGAAGAGAAGGGAAGACGCGGTTTATAAAAATAGGTATAACACAGAAAAATGAGAAGTTGAAGAAGGAGAAGGGGAAGAAGAAGAGGAAGAAGAAGAAGAAGAGGAGGAAGAAGAAGAGGAGGAGGAAGAGGAAGAGGAGGAAGAGGAGGAAGAGGAGGAAGAGGAGAAAGAGGAGGAAGAGGAGGAAGAGGAGGAAGAGGAGGAAGAGGAGGAGAAAGAAGAGGAGGAAGAAGGAGGAGAAGAATGAGGAGGAGACCTTTACCTTTCATTCATCCTCTTTCTTTGTCATCTTCTTTCTCCTACTTCATCTACCAATCGTGCTCTTTCTTTGTCTTTTTCTTTCATGCATCCACTTTCTTTGTCATCTTCTTTCATTCATCCTATTTCTTCCACTTCACCTTTCATTTTTCCTCTTTTTTGTCCTCTGTAATTTGTCCACTTTCTTCTTGTTCCATTCGTCCTCTTCTTTCTTTGTCATCTTCTTTGTTTCATTTTCTTTATTCCACTTGACCTTCCATTGTCCTTCTTTTTTGTCTTCTCCTTTCATTATTTGTCCTCTTACTTCGTCATCTTCTTTCATTCATCCTATTTCTTCCACTTCACTTTTCATTCTGCCTCTTTTTTGTCCTCTGTAATTTGTCCTCTTTCTCCTTGTTTCATCAGTCCTCTTTCTTCATCCTCTTCTTTCTTTGTCATCTTCTTTTCATTGTCCCTCTTTTTTGTCTTCTTCTTTCATAGGGGGGGGGGGGGGGGAGGGTCGGGTAAGGGGTGCAAGGGGGAAGTGATGGTGGCAGGGTAAGGGAGGGGTCAAGGTTGTCCTGAATCTGTCCTTTTTATACTACTTTCGTTATCATTCTATAAAAAGATAACGAGAAAGAGAAGAAGATAAGGAAGAAGTCTAAGAGTAAAAAATGAAACTATCGCACGTATTTCAGATTCCACCATCCTTCAACATTTACCAACTGTTCTCCTTGCTGAGGTGAGGTGGTGGTGTGTGGAGAGTACTGTAACAGTGCAGTGCAGTGAAAAAAGGGCGAAGAAACGAAATATAGAAAATAAAAGAGAGAAACGAATTAAAGAAAAAGGAGAAACCGATGATCTTTAGATGAGTGTCGTCTTTGTCGTCGTTGGTGTTATAAACGATAAAATTCGTGGGCTGTAAAGACGTCAATAGCAGACAAAGCAGTGTGGAAAAATCAGTGGAAGAAGAAGAAGAAGAAGAGGATGATGAAGGAGAAGGGTGAGAAGGAGGAGGGGGAAGACATTTAGTCTTCTTTCCGGAAGAAAAAGGATAACAATAACAAGGAGTAGGAGGTGAAGAGAGCGGATAAAGAGAAAGAGGAGGAGAAGAAAAATAATAAGAAGAAAACGAAAAATTTTAAGAACAAGAAGATCAAGGGTTGGCGGAGAAGGGAGAGGTTGTGGGAAGAAGACGGGAAAGAAAAAGAAGGAGAAGAATAATAAGATAGAAGGGGCATGAAGACTAAGAAAAATGGGGAAGAAGAAAAATATGTAAAAGAGGGAAGATAATAATAATAATAATAATAATAATATCGTGTGACCTGGCTGGCTCAGGTCTGGTGTCAGAGTTATCAGGTCGCACCTGAAGAGGGAAGATGGTGGTGAAGAAGAAGAAGAATATGAGTTAGAAGAAAGAGATAGAAAAAGATAGAAGAAGAAGAAAAAGAAAAAAATGAGAAAAAGAAGAAAAATAAGAAGAAAAAGAAGAATAAGAAGAGGAAGAGGAAGAGGAAGTAGAGGAGGAGGAGAAGGAGGAGGAGGAGGAAGAGGAAGAGGAAGAGGAAGAAGAAGGAATAGGAAGAAGAAGAAGAAGAAAAAGAAGAAAAGTGGAAAGAAAGAAGAAGAAGAAGAAGAAGAAGAAGTGGAGAGAAAGAACAAGAAGAAGAAAAAGTAAAATAAGAAGAAGAAGAAGAAGATAAAAGGGGGAAGGAAAAGAAGGAGGAGAAGAAGACGGCAGGGGGATGGAAAATAAGAAGAACAAGAAGAAGGGGGAAGAAGAAGAAGGAGAACAAGACAAAAGAAGAAGTAGGTAGAAAAAGAAGAACAAGACACACCAAGAACACGAAGAAGTAGAAAAAGAAGAAGAACGATGAGTAGAGGGAGAAAAAATAGGTGAGAAGAAGAAAGTGAATGAGTAGGTAGATGTAGGCTTGAGCTTTGATTTGTTGCGATGCTGGCAGGTCTGTATGGCATTGGTTGGTTGTCTGCCTGCATTTAATGGCCACTGCTGCCAACCTACGATATTATTATTTAGAATGCAATGCCATTCCATTCCGCCATTCCATAAACAATTTTTATTGGCAGCTCTGCTTCTTATTGCCATCGCCGAGTGAAGACGCTTTTCATGCACACACTGACGCTTTGTGAAGCGATTTGCGAGCTGCGACAATCTTCTGAAGATCTTTGTGCGAATTCGACAGCTTTTGAGAATGCCTGACAAATTTCTGACCACCTTCCAATGATCTTCAAAAAGATTTGACATCTTTTAAGAATTTCTGACACCTTCCAACAAATTTTAGATAATCTTCTGATGATCTTCGGGGTTTTCAACACAACTTGTGCATACCTACTGTCTTCCAATGCTCTTTCAACAGCTTCCAGTACATTCTGACAAACCTATAACCTAATTCCAATAATTTTTAGGCAAATTTGTCACCTTTTGTGAATTTCTGGAAACTTCTAGCAGATGTTTTACCACCTTTCAATAATTTTTAAGAAAATGTTACACTTTTTTACAATTTATGACAAAGTTCCAAACATTTACTGATAATCTTTAAACAAATTTGACAGCTTTTGAAACCGACTAATAGATTTCTGTCAATGTTCCAATCATCTTCAAGAAAATTTGACACCTTTTTGATCACTTTAGAAACCTTCTTACAAATTTCTGATCAATTTTTGATGATCTTTAAGCTAATTTGACAACTTTGACACCTATTGACAATATTTTTGATCACCTTCTGACATTTTTGACACACAAAAACTCAAGAAGTGTAGAATTGAAAGGCTTCATTATGGACTTCAAAAAACATTTTAGCCTCCTTTGAATCATCTGTAAAATATCGTTATTATTTCATAATATTTTGAAAATACTTGGTTGCTCCCCTGCTATGAGTGGGCATGTCTAGTCTCAGCCATCTGCCAATGACAAGCCTCTACCTTGCTCCACCTGCTACAAGTAGGCGTGTCTAATCTCAGCAATTAGCCAATGACAGGCCTCTAGCTTGCTCCACCCGCTACAAGTGGGCTTGTCTAGTCTCAGCAATCAGCCAATTGCAGGCCTATAGCTGCAAATAGTTCAGCCCATTGGAGGCTCTCATCCAATAATCCAACAGTATTCCTCCATGTAATGCCTATTATATAATCAAGCTGCTCTGTATTTCATTTTTGGTTTGATTGTGATTAAAAATAAGGTTGCTGCCAAAATTATTATTTGTGCCTTTTTATTACGTTTTAATAAGAAATATGAGTACTTACGATGTATTATACAGATTCCAATATTTAACTAGCTTAAACTAACCTCACAAGATCGTGATTTCTCATTAATTATAATGTTCTGAAGATTGCTTGTGTTAGAGCATTGCATTATTAAGTTTATTGTTAAGCCTGTTAAATAGTAGCCTCTGTATAATACGAAACTACCGAAATAAGTGATTGTGATCTTGACAACATAAATTCTTATTATTTATCATGAACATCTACTACAATATCATGTTATTTTCACAAATTATTATTCATTATTATTTATTTATGTATCTATTTATAGTCAGAACAATAATGAAGTGAAGATGCAGCAAAGTCCAAAACTACTATCTTCACAAATTTTAACTGTGGTTAATGGCGCTCAAAAGCTTAAGAAAGTTGAAAATCAGCCACCAATGTAGTAGCATTTCAATGTATTAGCGAAAAAGTAGTTTCAATGTAGTAGCGGACACAAAAGTAGCGCATTTATAATGTAGGCTAGAATTATGATGAAACCAAGTTAGTTGTATTGAATTGGTTAAAATATATTTGATCATTTAAACTAGTATTGGAATCCATTAATAATGGCCACAAGTTCAAGGCTGAAGAAAATGTTGAATTTCTGCATTTAATTGGCAAAGGCAGACAATTGAACATTTCAGAAGCTTTGGAGATAAATAGGTTGGTAAAAACGATTCCAATACTAGTTTAAATGACCAAATTTATTTTAACCAATTCAATACAACTAACTTGGTTTCGTCATAATTCTAGCCTACATTTTAAAAACGATACTTTTGTTTCTTTTTCGGTTCACTGCATTTCAGTGAGCTTCTTTTCTAAATTTTAAATCGATCCAATTCTAGCCTACTTGTGTATTGTTCTTCTTTGTTATTTTCTAGATGTTCACGGTTTATAATAATTCTAATAAATGTGGTTGTGACAACTTCGTCATATCATTCATTATCGATATGTCATCACTTGAGGAGTGACAGTTGAGTGAAAAAAATTTTGAATGAGTGATCCACTCCCAAAAACTGGTTTGCTGGAAAATTGATGGCAATATAAGCACAAATAATGGATATTATAATGACAAGTACACAATCATCCATATAACCTTTCTACTCACTCTGAACGTCTTTATGTATCTATAGATAGTACCATAGCCAATTGCAACAGTAGGTGACGCTTTAGATCTCCACGTTTTGTTGTACTCCAAAGGGCGTACTACAAAAAAGGGGAGTAAGGTAGGTTGCGATTTCTTTCCTCACTGAGCAGCTCCGTGAACTTGTAGTGCACAGGTTCAAAAAATTATGAGAAAAATTGACAATAATCTACGATTTTTGTGTCGCAAGAATATATAAAAATTAATTTTTGCACAAGCACAGTTTTTTTTTTATGCGCGGTAGAAGGTGCGGTCAAGGTCACAAATCAATGTTATTTTCCCTATGCTAGAAGTGTGAACTTGTAGTGCACATGTCCGAAAAATTCTGAAAAAAATTGACAATAATCTACGATTTTTGTGTCGCCAGAATATGTAATAAAAAAATTTTGCACAAGCATGGTTTTTTTTAAAAAAACGAAAGAAGATACGCTCTATCGCATATGAATGCAAGCGGCGCTAAATAAGTAGGTCAATGAAAGGCTCGTTAGCACAATGAAAGGCGAATAAGAAAACGATTCCTTATTAGAAAGAATCAATGTTTATTATAAGATAATCTCAAAAGGATGGACATTCCAGTCGATGCATGGATGTTTACATGAATTGTACAAGCCCAGTTTTTTAATAAAAATTAGTTAAATTCAAAAAAATTCATAATTCTCATGGGAGCCAATAGGAAACAAGTCACGCTACCCGAATGCATCAGGATTTTAGGCATGTTTCAATGTCTAAGAATTGATCATGATATGAGTAATCGAATAACAACTGGTATAATTTTTGACAAAGCACATTTTTTTAATAAAAAATTAGTTGGTTTCAAGAAAACTAATAATTCTCATGGGAGCCAATAGGATACAAGTCATGATAGCGGAATGCATCAGGATTAAAGGCATGTTTCAAATTCTAGTATTGGTAATTGTATAACAAATAGAATAATTATTGCACAAGCACAGTTTTATAATAAAAAATCAGTTAATTTCAAGAAAACTCATAATTTTCATGGGAGCCAATAGGAAACAAGTCATGATTGCCGAATGCATCAGGATTAAAGGCATTTTCAAAATTCTGAATATTGATCATGGTATGAGTAATTGAATAACAACTAGAATGATTTTTGCACAAGCACAGTTTTCCAATAAATAATCTGTTAATTTCAAGAAAACTCATAATTTTCATGGGAGCCAATAGGAAAAAAGTCATGCTACCCGAATGCATCAGGATTAAAGGCATGTTTCAAGTTCTAAACATTGAACATGGTATTAGTAATTGAATAACATTTCGAATGATTTTTGCACCAGCACAGTTTTTTAATAAAAAATCTGTTAATTTCAAGAAAACTCATAATTTTCATGGAGCCAATAGGAAACAAGTCATGCTACCCGAATGCATCAGGATTTAAGGCATGTTTCAAATTCTGAACATTGAACATGGTATTATTAATTGAATAACATTTCGAATGATTTTTGCACAAGCACAGTTTTCCAATAAAAAATCTGTTAATTTCAAGAAAACTCATAATTTTCATGGGAGCCAATAGGAAAAAAGTCATGCTACCCGAATGCATCAGGATTTAAGGCATGTTTCAAATTCTAAACATTGAACATGGTATGAGTAATTGAATAACAACTCGAATGATTTTTGCACAAGCACAGTTTTCCAATAAAAAATCTGTTAATTTCAAGAAAACTCTTAATTTTCATGGGAGCCAATAGGAAACAAGTCATGCTACCCGAATGCATCAGGATTTAAAGCATGTTTCAAATTCTAAACATTGAACATGGTATGAGTAATTGAATAACAACTCGAATGATTTTTGCACAAGCACAGTTTTTTAAAAAAAAATCTGTTAATTTCAAGAAAACTCATAATTTTCATGGGAGCCAATAGGAAACAAGTCATGCTACCCGAATGCATCAGTATTTTATGTTTCAAATTCTAAACATTGAACATGGTATTAGTAATTGAATAACAACTCAAATGATTTTTGCACAAGCACAGTTTCTTAATAAAAAATCTGTTAATTTCAAGAAAACTCATAATTTTCATGGGAGCCAATGGGAAACAAGTCATGCTACCCGAATGCATCAGTATTTAAGGTATGTTTCAAATTCTAAACATTGAACATGGTATTAGTAATTGAATAACAACTCGAATGATTTTTGCACAAGCACAGTTTTTTAATAAAAAATTTGTTAATTTCAAGAAAACTCATAATTTCCATGGGAGCCAATAGGAAACAAGTCGACATTCAGTTATTTGTGATTTATTAGTGCTAATCAATAAATTTCAGTCTTTCTTTTAATAGTTGTATTAATAGCAAATAAATCCCAGAACCAACAGTGGAAAACTGTTACAATAGAATGAACTGATTTGAAGCACTTATGGTTTGGTTTTCAGTACCTTCAGATCTTCAGACATTGTTTAACCAATATTGGCAATTTTTTGGTTGATCCACAAAATTGGATTATCTGCGATATCCGTGCCAGTCCATTTCGCAGCTAGCTGTAAGTTAACTGTAGGTACGTAGAACATAGTCTTCTTTTTTATGTGTTGTATGTTCACTGTGGATTTGACTTGGGGTGTGAAACGCGTTTTTTATGTGTCTGTGGAGAGTGCATTGAGTTCGTGTCATAAATCTCAAACACTTTTTCTTTTTCTTTTTATTTTTTGGAGGATTAAGCCCACACAGGTCTGAGACTTGTGCGTGGGTTGATTTGAATGATGATGATGATGATTGTTGAGTTGAAACTACAGTTTTGGTTGGGTTCCAAACCACCAAGAAGCGGTTTTACACTACCTCATATCAACTTATATTATCCGAGTACCGTTATCATAGGTATCATACTACACATTATAAGTACTTGTACAGTTGAAAGTATTGTAGATGCCAACTGGGAGGTATCGCCTCCAATCTAGATCCGTTGGATTCAGTAGAAAAGCAGGGCTACCACGTGCAGGACGCAGGCTCACAATGCCTTGCGCGCCAGGGTGTGAAGCACCCTCAGCAATCCAACGGTCTTGAACAAGGCAGCTAAACCTCCAGAAAGGAAGTAGCCTACCAGGTCCCTGAGAGCTTCGTTCGAATACAGTTCACGCTTATTTATAGTATAGGCCAACATTTGAGAGATGACAACTGGCTAATTCAACTATGTAGGTACAATTCTAAATGCTATAATTAAGTCATTATTATTTCTATTGAACATTAGATAGTTGAACCACTTAATTATATACTACTTATATATAAAATTATAAAATTTCATTTCAAAACAAATTTTCTTTATTTTTATTAAAATCTTTCTGGATTATCTTAAACTTCAACAGATGAAACGTTTTTTCATATTATTATTCAGAAGCTATACATAATTAAAAAATTATTTTCATTACTGTACTTTATTGACAACATTACTAGCTAAATAAGCTTTAAAAACTAATATTTTAAAAGTATTTGAATACGGTACAGAGCAAAATATTTAGTGTACGTTTGAAACATAACTAGAAGCTATATTTTTAGTCCTTGTATTGAAATAAGTCATTCCAATAGCACATGGCGACACTATGTATAATTTTTTAATAACAGTCATTACTAAGCACAAGTTATATACATTCTATTAACTATAAAGAATTGCCAAAGAAAACTCCTACTATGCATTGGAATACAAACAATTTATATTTTATAAGAAATTGCTCAGTAAATAATTTAAATAGGAGAAAGTCTCAAGTTATTATTATAATGTGAATTTTCTAATTATTGTTTTCCATCTAGTCTAAATAAACTGCTATGATTATTGACAATATAAGAGCTAAAAATCGCCTTCTGTTGGAAATGCATAAATAGTTTTACTAATTTTTTTGAATGTGGTATTAAATACAAGTATAAAAATTAAATACATAATATGTATTCATGAATGAAGATAATTTGCAATGTTTGTAATAGAGGAATTACTTTTTGGAAATTAAGGTGCAGTTTTGATGAATTTATTGGATTATTTGATTTGTTTGATTTTTAGATTGTGTAGATTATCGCATGGCAGCTACCAATTTTTTGATTTCCAGAAATATGGGAAGGCTTCTCTTTTAAATCATCATACACCTCCCACTTGTGGTTGAGCCTCAAACAATAAGCTCTATAATGTCCAACAGTATTCACATCTGAACCAATACCCTGAAATCCTATGACACCCCGCAAATGGTAGATCTCATCTTCTAGTTTCAGCTGTAGGGACACATCACTTAATTTGAATGAACATTGTGATAATCTTTCATCGTTTTCTTCAATAATATCAAGTACAAGATGATTTTTGTCCAGATTGAATGTTAGTACACGGTTTCCACCACATAAAGGATAATTAGAAATTTCTGGATCAAAGATTGTGTTTGAGCTGGTCTTGAATGTCTCTTCTGTCAATTTTTCAAAGCAGCCAGTTACATGTTGTCTTGAAAAACTATGTTCGATACATTGCTGCAACTCTTTGATGCCATCTTTAACAATACCCAACTCCACTTTGAAAATTGGGATGGTTCTTATAGGGTTTGGGCATGTTGAAGAACTACAAATCCTTTTTTCATAACCTTCACTTTTGTATAATAACCATTAATTAATCAAAGCAATGTGTGCCATTTATCAAAGCACACAAAAAGGTCATACTAAGAGTATCAGAACTACGAATAGCATTGCTTCCAATCACCAGGACTTGGCAAATGCTGTATTCTGAATTAAAAAAATTTCAATTACCTTTGAGACATTCTTCTTACACTGGGGACGTGGTTTGAAGCTGCGGCTCCTCTGCGACTTCTCATGGGGTTGTAGAGCCTTACATCGGGGTCGCATCTTTTAATTAATTTTCCGTGAGCTTCTAATGTATTTTTCTATAAGAACTGGATTTTAAACACTGTCGTAGTCGCCTAGTCGTGAAACCTTGACGATCGAACTCCAAGTATCAAGTGTCACTTCTTTTCATTTTTGAAAAAGGCTTTAGCCCCCACTTCTAGTTTTGGCTTCTACACTGTTTTGCAATTTTTTGCACTATTCTGTGTTGTATTGCCGAAAGTTCTTACAGATTGCTGTCTCCTGGTCAATTTTGTTTCTACAGTTTGTTTGGGAGCCCCATTTACTTGAGCACGTTTTAAAAAGTGACGGATTTATGATACCATTGTTTGTTGATGTTGCCGAAATGAGCTGGGCTAGGTAGACTTTAGAATAGGGACTAATATAATGTCCAAGGGACTTTTCATTCTACACAGTCGCCCGTGAGCATGTGCATTTAAGACAATGTGCACTTTTTCTCGCTATGCATCTTTTTTCATCTCTATCACTCTCTCATCCCCTCCCTCATCAGCACTACACACACAATTCTTCAAAACAGAGAATATTTTTTCTTCTCTCTCACACTTAACCTCTCAGTAAACCTCTCGAACTCTCTTTAACGAAACTACGCGATCTCTCTCTCACACACACCGTCTCTCACAAGAGAATTTCACATTGGCAGGAGACTTTGGTTGGAGAATAGCCCACAATAATGAAATTATTTTCTTGAAATTAACTGATTTTTTAAAATCTTTGCTTGTGCAAAAATCATTGGAGTTGTTATTCAATTACTAATACCATGTTCAATGTTTAGAATTTGAAACATACCTTAAATAGTGATGCATTCGGGTAGCATGACTTGTTTCCCATTGGCTCCCATGAAAATTATGAGTTTTCTTGAATTAACAGATTTTTTTTAAAAAAACTGTGCTTGTGCAAAAATCATTCGAGATGTTATTCAATTACTCATACCATGTTCAATGTTTAGAATTTGAAACATGCTTTAAATCCTGATGCATTCGGGTAGCATGACTTGTTTCATATTGGCTCCCATGAAAATTAAGAGTTTTCTTGAAATTAACAGATTTTTTATTGGAAAACTGTGCTTGTGCAAAAATCATTCGAGTTGTTATTCAATTACTCATACAATGTTCAATGTTTAGAATTTTAAACATGCCTTTAATCCTGATGCATTCGGCTATCATGAGTTGTTTCCTATTGGCTCCCATGAAAATTATGAGTTTTCTTGAAATTAACTGATTTTTTATTAGAAGACTGTGCTTGTGCAAAAATCATTCGAGTTGTTATTCGATTACTAATACCATGATCAATATTTAGAATTTGGAAAATGCCTTTAATCCTGATGCATTCCGCTATCATGACTTGTTTCCTATTGGCTCCCATGAAAATTATGAGTTTTCTTGAAATTAACTGATTTATTTTAAAAAAACTGTGCTTGTGCAAAAATCATTCGAGTTGTTATTCAATTACTCATACCATGCTCAATGTTTAGAATTTGAAACATGCTTTAAATCCTGATGCATTCGGGTAGCATGACTTGTTTCCTATTGGCTCCCATGAAAATTATGAGTTTTCTTGAAATTAACAGATTTTTTATTGAAAAACTGTGCTTGTGCAAAAATCATTCGAGTTGTTTTTCAATTACCAATACCATGATCAATGTTTAGAATTTGAAATACGCCTTTAATCCTGATGCATTCGGCTATCATGACTTGTTTCCTATTGGCTTCTATGAAAATTATGAGTTTTCTCGATATTAACTGATTTTTTATTAAAAAACTGTGCTTGTGCAAAAATCATTCTAGTCGTTATTCAATTAGTAATACCATTATCAATAATTAGAATCTTAAACATGCCTTTAATCCTGATGCACTCGGCTATCATGACTTGTTTCCTATTGGCTCCCATGAAAATTATGAGTTTTATTGAAATTAACTGATTTTTTATTATAAAACTGTGCTTGTGCAAAAATCATTCGAGTTGTTATTCGATCACCAATACAATGATCAATGTTCAGAATTTGAAACATGCCTTTAATCCTGATGCATTCGGCTATCATGACTTGTTTACTATTGGCTCCCATGAAAATTATGAGTTTTCTTGAAATTAACTGATTTTTTATTATAAAACTGTGCTTGTGCAAAGATCATTCGAGTTATTTTTCATTTACCAATACCATGATCAATGTTCAGAATTTGAAACATGCCTTAAATCCTGATGCATTTGGGTAGCATGACTTGTTTCCTATTGGCTCCCATGAAAATTATGAGTTTTCTTGAAATTAACAGATTTTTTATTGAAAAACTGTGCTTGTGCAAAAATCATTAGAGTTGTTATTCAATTACTAATACCATGCTCAATGTTTAGAATTTGAAACACGCCTTTAATCCTGATGCATTCGGCTATCATGACTTGTTTCCTATTGGCTCCCATAAAAATGATGAGTTTTCTTGAAATTAACAGATTTTTTATTATAAAACTGTGCTTGTGCAAAAATCATTCGAGTTGTTATACAATTACCAATACCATGATCAATGTCTAGAATTTGAAACATGCCTTAAATCCTGATGCATTCGGGTAGCTAGACTTGTATCCTATTGGCTCCCATGAGAATTATTAGTTTTCTTGAAACCAACTAATTTTCTATTAAAAAAATGTGCTTTGTCAAAAATTATACCAGTTGTTATTCGATTCTTCATATCATGATCAATTCTTAGACATTGAAACATGCCTAAAATCCTGATGCATTCGGGTAGCGTGACTTGTTTCCTATTGGCTCCCATGAAAATTATGAGTTTTCTTGAAATGAACTAATTTTTTATTAAAAAACTGGGTCTGTACAATTCATGTAAACATCCATGCATCGACTAGAATGTCCATCCTTTTGAGATTATCTTATAATAAACATTGATTCTTTCTAATAAGGAATCGTTTTCTTATTCGCCTTTCATTGTGCTAACGAGCCTTTCATTGACCTACTTAGCGCCGCTTGCATTCATATGCGATAGAGCGTATCTTCTTTCGTTTTTTTTTTAAAAAAACCGTGCTTGTGCAAAATTTTTCTATCACATATTCCGGCGACACAAAAATCGTAGATTATTGTCAATTTTTTTCAGAATTTTTCGGACATGTGCACTACAAGTTCACACTTCTAGCATAGGGAAAATAACAATGATTTGTGACCTTGACCGCAACTTCTACCGCGCATAAAAAAAAAACAGTGCTTGTGCAAAAATTAATTTTTATATATTCTTGCGACACAAAAATCGTAGATTATTGTCAATTTTTTTCATAATTTTTTGAAACATGTGCACTACAAGTTCACGGAGCTTCACTGAGCTAACAGATTTTTATCTATGCCAAGCCGGCAAGATTTTAAAATTTAATTGTTGAGAAGATTTTACTAATCTGCAGTGTAAACATATTAAAAAATATTCAGGTGTAACGTAGTTCACCCCATTAATACGTGCACCTTACGCAATTTAACACTAAATTAGTTAGCAAATATGAACAAATTCTGAAACTCTATACTTAACCGTTCATTCCCACCTTTAAACAAAAGCTGCACAGGTTATTGTGTATACTATCTAGCACACCTCTGAACTACTTCCTGCGTTGAAGCAGGACTTGATAATTTGAGGATAATGTCATCACTCGAAAGAGATGTTTGGAAAGCACAACAATTGATTTAGCCTTGTTTGTATCTGAGAAGGATAACACTTAATTTATCTGAAGCCACAAAAAGGCATAAAACGTCTTTATAAACGTTCCAGTCACCTTCCGATCACCGTCTGATCATCTTGAGACGCTTTAATGTGTATTTTATCGTTCGACGACAGTGCTGTTGGCAGGAAGACATTCAGTCGCGGCCAAAATGGCTGCAAATGATTGATATGGAGTCGTTTAAAGTCGACAGTGCCAACTTTTATTTCCCAATTTTTATTTGTGGGGCTAAACCTGGCTGGATTTGATAATACACCTCTTACTCCACTATACTATTCAAATATGACTATAATATTTTTTCTAGATGTTTGGAGCGCTGGAAATAAAACTCGAAATGGAATATTGGGAGGGAAAATTGAAGTAAACAGAACTGATAAGCAGGAGAATTCGATTGAATAGTTCCCTTCATTTTCATTGTGAAAGATTTGAAGAAAAAAAGAACATATTTTGGAGAAGAAGCGAATGAGAAGGAACTGGAGAAGGAAAGAAGGAGACAGAACAGGAATATCGCAAGAGGAGAATGGAAGAACTAGAAGGAGGAAGCAGAACTGATTATTAGAATTCGATTGAGTAACTCCCCTCATTTTCCTTGGAGATGATTAAAAGAAAATAATATCTAGAAGAAGCAGGATGAGAAGGAACTGCAGAGGAGAACAAAGAAAAAATGAAGATGGCGAAGAGGTAATGAAGAATGTTAGAAAGGAGATGAAGAAAGAGAAATTAGAAGGGAATGTGGTGAGGGGTAGCTGTAGAAGAAGATAAAGGTAGAAAATGAAGCTAAAGAGAGTATGTTGAAAAAATAATGATTTGAAGATTGAAAAGAAACAATTTTGTTATACCATATTTGTAATTGGTCTTTTAGCCCATTCATAAAGTGTTCTTGAGCCGAACTCTTTGTCGAATTTTACCCACTCATAATAAGGATTATAAAGAGAATAGAAAGACCTAACATAATAACGATCATCTTTAATGTAGTTATCTTAGGGGATTGCCAACCAAAACTACAGTAATCATGACATATTACAATAAATTATATATATTTTTAAATTCTCAAGTTACAAGTGACATGATTAATAATAATTCTATAACTCTAATAATACCTTACTATGATAATCATTTGGAAGTGATAGCCGTGAGCTGTAACAGGTATATGTTCAATCAGATTACATAAGCGGCACTCTCTGTAAGGGTGACCGATTGGATTGGCCAGCAAAAAGACTCTGTTCTCTGCTATGAAATTACTTTCGTTGGTTCGGAAACCACCTAAAATTGTTGGTCTAACATGATTTCAATAACGTGGCTCAACCTGCGAGAAGGAATCACCCGTAAGGGTCTCCCCACCAATAAAATCCACACTTATTTAATTTTTTTATATAATAATAATATTACCTGATTAATTACTTTATGAAATCATGTTTATCACACAATAAGCTTCGGTTGACGTGTGAGGATCTTTGAATCTTCTGGATCTTTGAATCCGTCCCTTATGAAATCATACATTATTTGAATACTACTTGGATGCATTATTTAAGATGTTTAATAGGCCTATGCTTATTATAAAATGTCTATACTTGTTTGTTAAATAGGTAGGTTTGTTAATGTATTATAGATAAGATAAACTAGGAATTTACAAGTCCTGTTCCTTCAAATATCTGAGTTATTTTTGAGGAATACTCTTCACTCGTATATGTGATATTATCTGAATATTTTCACGGAATCAATTCACTGTTTTGCTTTTTCTTTTTTTTGGCTAATACAGAATATATTTATATTTTTATATATATATATTATATTTTATATATATATTATATATTTTTTCAGGAAAAATGAACTGGAGATCATTTGATGTAGCGATGATTTCTTATTAAGATGATGTGGTTGAAAAAGTTTAGTCGGAATTCGAGAAAAGGAGAAATAGAAGAAGACAGAGAAAAAATAAGAAGAAGAAAAAGAAACGAAAAAGATACATATAAAGAGGAGATCTTAATTGGCGACAAAAAATTGAATAGAAAGACAGGTTTTTTATTTTTTATTCAACAATATAAGCTCGTGCGCGCCACTTTGAAAATGCTCCATTAAATGCGTTGCAAATAGAAAGAGAGAGAATGAAAGGGGACGAGTGAAAAAAATTAAAAAGAGGGGAAAAGAGGAAGATAAAAAGAGATGGAGAGACATTTCAAAGGCAGTCGCCATTTTTTTAATTAGTCGAGACCAACCAACGCAGATACCTATTCATTGCATTGCTTTGTGCTTCAGCGGCATCACATCTGCAAATAATACTCTTGCTTTTTTCATTAAAAATGTTGTCATCTGTTGTCTTTTCTGTTGTCAAATGTTGTCATCTTCTTCGAGTAGCCCCGGCAACACTTTATTAAATCATCAAAAATATGTTTCACTTTAATTTGACATGTACATGTGTTCAACATTTTATTTCGGAGAATGAAACTCACATAGGTAAAACCTGTGCATGAGTTGGATGATGGTGATTGATGATTTGGACCTACAGTTTTACATGGGTTTCGGAAGTGATTCTGCAGCAGAGGACTAAGTCGCTTTTGCTGGCTAATCCAATCCGTCACCCTTACAAAGAGGTGCCAGGTGCTCGTAGCTTATTTTTATCTGATCGAAGAGATACCTGCGAAGTCTATCATTCATTCTGGAGATGGTCCTGGAAAATTCTATCAATTGAATGTTACACAGTATTGGGCGCAGTGAATTTACTACATTAGGAATTTCGCTTTTTTCAACTATTCTTTTTGAATAAATTCATCATTCAGCTGTATTGAAGTAAATAAAATCCGTCAATTCATGATTTTTTTGTCTTATTTGCTTTCAGATTGCTTTTACTTCAGGCCTCTTGCAAGCCCATACCTGTCGGTGATGTTTATTGAAAAGTGAGTTTAATTTTATGTAACAAATTGTAGAAGTTTTAAACTCGATTATTCTTAATTGGTCCTACATTATTATGATTCTTATACTCCATTATCAATTTCCCCATTTTTTTTTTTTGCTCAGCGACTCCACTCTATAGTCCTCTTTCACTCGTTTTGTTCTTCTTTCTCTTATCAGTTTTCTTTTTCTTCTCTTGCTATTATCCTTCTTCTTGTTCTTCTTCTCTTTCTTTTCTACCTTTCCTTTTTCTTCATCTTTCCTGCTTCTCCTTAGTCTCTTCATCTTGATTTCCTTCCTCAGTCTCTCGAAGCGCTTCGAGTTTCATCTACAGAAAAAAGCATCAAGACGTTTATACATAGTGTTCAGCATAGAGTTGCCAATACTTTGTAGGTTTGTAGGCTAGTCCTACTCACAAAAATAATGAATCATTTCTCTAATTCATTGTGTTCCCTTTCCTACGACATGTCATATTTCGGTAAATACTGTATTGAGTATAAATTTTTTCGTAACATTTACACACCCCAGGAAGCAAATAATCCATTAAAAATCTTTAGGGGTCGCGATGTTTTCACAAGAAAATTTAAATTTTCGAAAAAAATTGTTTTGGATGAAAATTTATATTTTCATTTGAAAATTTTTTGGAAGAAAATTTACATTTCCATTCGACAAATTCATAATCTGTAAACATATGAGGGGCTCTCAACCACAACTCGATATAAGCACGCTTCGCCCGCCTAACCTAACCTAACCTAACCTAACCTAACCTAACGAGGCTAGATATGACGGAACCACCTCATACCTTCAGTACTTTGATGCATAAAACAATATAGATCAAGATAATTTACCATAGAACGACATAGACTAAGTGAACATAATATTGCCAAAATACTGAAATATGGGTATTTAGTGAGTATCCAAATGTGAGTATCCGCCCTCAAACACAAACTTAACATAATGAATAATAAGACGAAATTGTCACAACCACATTTATTAAAACTTCGAGAAACTAGAAAACTTCGAAAACTTCAAACTCAGTTTGATTGAGATTGATAATGGTGTAACAACCGAAACTAGTTTCTCGAAGTTTTAATAAATGTGGTTGTGACAATTTCGTCTTATTATTCATTATGGATACCTTCCACAATATCACCTTCGCCATTACTAAGAAAGACAAACTTAACACTTGCACATCTTCACTGACTGGCGTCTCACGTGGTCAATAAATTCAAACAATCGTCTCTCTCGCCGGAAATACAAAAATATAGAATTTCCAAGAAAAACGTAGGAGACCTGCTTTCTCTCCCACTGTTTTTACCGTAATACAATCGTTACTCATGACATGAACCACAGTCAATCTCTCTCACTTGTATATTCAACTTTTTGACAGAAACAAATATCCATACACGGAAGAAAAATAGTTGCATCAGAAAACTCCGATTTAATGCCAAATAAACGTTGCATCCACAAAATTTCAGTGTACTAGAAATTGAACTAGTGTGTGTTGAGGTTGTGTGTAGCGAAAAAATTGTTGGAAATTTCGAAACATTTGGATACTCACTAAATACCCATATTTCAATAAAATGTTTTTGAAGAAAACAGTAGTTTTCGACAACATACCCTGATAATAATTCAATGAAACTCTATAATTCCACAAAATGGTCCAGCATGTTAGACAAACCTGTGCTTCGCAATATTGGTAATTTTAATTGCAATTCCTGTCAACCTGCAAGTCAATTCCTGCAGTCCATTGTTCAATTCTTAAATCAGTTGTAATTAACAATAAGTAGTAAAAAATTCCAATACCTTCAATTCAAAAACAAACATAATTTAAATGAAGATATGGCTATAAACGTGTTTGTAAACGATAATCAATTAGACCAGGAAGAAAAAATTGCATTTCTAGGAGTTTTATTGGATAGACGATTGACCTGGGCGCCATACATTGAGAAAATATGTTGTAAAATTTCATCTGGGGTATTTGTCCTGCGACAGCTCGCTAGATTGAATGACAAAGAGCTACTTTTTACAGCTTACCATGCGCTTTTACTGTCACATATTAGGCATGCTATCTTAGTATGGGGTAATTCATCAAAACAATATCTTGATCGGGTGCTTAAGATAAAAAAGAAAGCGGTTAGGTGTATAGAAAGAGTAAATAGATTAGATTTATGTAGGCCGTTCAAGAAACTTGGTCTCCTAACTGTACCCTGCTTATATGTGTATGAAGCTACTTTATATGTAAAAACGAATGATATCAACCAAAATCTTGACGTACATGATTATAATACAAGAAGCCGAGGAGATTATATCACTTAGTGAGTCATAATAGTAGCTTATTCAAACGAAAACCTAGTTATATTGGTAGGAAATTATACAACAAGCTACCGCAGTTTTTAAAGAGTCTTGAAAACATAGAAATATTTAAAAAACAATTGAAAAAATATTTAGTTGATAAAGCTTTTTATAGTGTACGAGTTCCGTTCACATCAAAATTAAGCTTCACCGTAACTAACTGAATGTAGTAATTATGGTATCTAGTGTATAATTGTTGATCTGGCTTGTCTTATACTCCTTTACTGGAGTCTCCAAGACGTAATCTAAAAAAAAACAATTCAATAAAACTCAATGATTCCACGAAATCATCCAGCATTTGAGAGAAACTTCTGTCCCGCAATCATCTTGAAACGTGAATACATACAGACCGTGAATTAGAGGCCTATATTATTACGGTATTAGAAAACTTAATAGACTCTATGTATTGCCTAGTCCATATTTACAGTAATAAATGTACAGGAAACACACCTATTCTACAATGTTTTTGAGATACATGTGTAAAGGGAACATACGACCAGCCAATCCTACCTCAAGTACAAGTTAAGAATGTTAATAAATAAGCATTTAAAAGTAAATATGAAGATAAAGAAAGAGAATGAGTTAGGGAGAGAGTTGACAGATGATGATTTTGCGCATATTTACAATATATGAATAATTAAACAGTATTATAAAGATTAGAAAATTTCAGATCCAATAATTATAGTAACTTCCAATGATTCTGTGAAAGTTAACTTCATGGGCAAGTTAAAATAGACAATATAAATCAACACAATAATAGATAGTACAAATGGATTTTACGACAGGAACTCTTGATGCGATTGTTGATAAAGAATGAGATCTTGAATCTGAGGAATGAATTGCACAAATTGGCCATTCTTACACTTAATTTGCAAGAGAGAGAGCGAGCGAGCGTGAGAGAGAAAGGGAGAAAGAGGGAGTGAGTGAGAGAAACTCCGAGTGAGAAAGAGGAAGATAGAATAAGACAGAGAGAGTGAGACATAAAGAGAGAAGAAGTGAGAGAGAGAATGTGAGAGTGATGAGAGGGTGCTTGAGATTCTGATTCAGATAGCTTTATTCGAGTAATAGTACAATTTATATGACTACGGACTATAACCTTACAATGAATGACATCACCTAGATTCATAGAGAGATAGACTAAAAATATAATAGATACGGTACACTTCCACTGTCACTATTACACTGTTTTGTGAGTTTGATCACTGACATTGAATTTATAAGAATGTTTGCATAATGAATGAAATGTAATATCCTGGTGATGCATCAGCACTAAAGGAAGAAGTTAGGGCAAAATAGCCCTCCTACAAGAGAGAGATAGAGGAAGTGAGAAGTGAGAGAGAGTGAGAAAGAAAGAGAGGAGAGAGAGAGGGGGGCTAGAGAGAGAAAAATAGTAGAGAGAGAAAGAGGAAGATAAAGAGACAGAGTATAATAAAGAGAGAAGGAAAGAAAGAGTAAGTGTAAAAGTGAGTGAGACAGAGAGTTTTGCTTAAGAGTAAAGTAGCTACAGTGAATTATAACTCGTATGACGAGCAAGATTTGTAAATCCACCCTCGTTTTATAGTTGCAAACGTTGAGATATAAAACGGTTACACATGACAGCCCTTGTGGATGAAAAGGAGGGAGAAGGGTAGGTAGATAAGAGAGAAGGGATGAGAAGGGGAAGGAGAAGAGTGAGAAAGGGGTAAGAAGAGGTAGGAGAAGAGGGAAAAGGGTTAAGCAAGGAAGGGTTGGAGAACTACTATGTTTATGTGCAGTCCAGGCAAGGAGACACATAAAATATAGGAGATTCTCTCATGTATAATGTAATACTCTGTTTCCTGTGAATTTAGGATTGAAATCCCTGGGGAGAGAGAGAGAATAGCATAAAATAGAACTACTCTGGATGCCTTTAGTTTGTCTCTGGATGACTGGTTATTGAGACTAGTTTAGAGATGAGTTACTCTGTATTGGACTAGTTTTTGAATAAAAAAATATATGCAACGGAGTACCCAAGGACTCGACGAGTTTGCAAGTTTTAATTGATAGAAAATGATACAACAGAATATCCCAGGACCCGACTTATTAAATAATTATTATAATTACTATTAATTATTGTGCTGATATGCGAATGCACCATTCAACCCAAATGCATACTAACCTCTCTACTAGCCTTGCCATTCAACTGCTTCAGTTTCTATAAACATCATGTGCTTTCCGATTCAAAAAAAATGCTTATCAGCTGTTCTTGAAAAAATACTTTTTTTCTTCTTTTTGTAAGACAGATCTTATATATCATGCATCAATATTTTCCATCTGTTTTTTTTTCAATTGAACGATTAAAATAATTTAATAGAAGATTTCAACACGAACGCAATCAAAAAAAGGAAGTGATAGTCTAGCCGTGAGCAGTAGCAGGTATCTGTTCCGTCAGATAGAGATAAGCTGCGTTCTCCTTGGCACTCTTTGTAAGGGTGACCGATTGGATTGACCAGCAAAAAAGACACTGTTCTCTGCTGTAAAATCACTTCCCGGTGGTTCAGAACCCACCTAAAACTGTAGGTCTAATGGGCATCATCCTCCAATAAAGTCAACTTTTGCACTGTGGAATTAAAGCAAATGATTGGTCTACGCATCAGCCTTTGTAGTTTCCAATGTTTCGATTTTCAAATGTAACAGCTATCCAATGTTTTGATTTTCACTAGCCAAACCTCAACTAGAGTCTATAGTTAAGATCTGTTTTATATTATAATTAATTTTGTATTCGATCTCCAAAATCCAAAATCAAATTGAACCTCGAACTCATTACATGGATGTGGAATGAACAAAACGTGTGTAAAATGCTGTGGGCAGGCAACTCTGTATTGGAGCTTTCAGTTATTTAAAAATAACAGTTTGATTCAGCGTATTCAACTCAAAATAGGTATATTGAATGCCATATTAGAGGTATGCCGTTACAGTGATATCATTGTTAAATTCCATGAATTGGTTTTGTTCTGCATGGCATTGTAACCGGACATAGTTATGTTCTAACTGCAAGGTTAATACAAGGTTAAACAAGGTTGTTCAATAATTCGCTCAAATTAGCAGAATAGGAAGCCATGATGCCACTCCGATCAGATTTACACGTAACTAGCAAATTCCAGCTCTATTCGTGCACATTCTCAGTACAAAAATTAAGTTATTTGCGTACGCCGATTTGAATACATATCTTGATCAGCTGTCAATGATATGAGCTACTCAATACTACTGAACTTGAATACGTCATACATCCAATTTTTTTCTTTCTCAAAAACCGGAACAACCTTGTTTTTTAGCTTTGCTAAGAATTTTAAAAATGTTCTTTTTTTCAAATGATATTTAGAAGAAAAAAGGAAACTCAGGCACTCAGGCCTTCTTCTAAAGAAAAATATGATCTCCTCCATCATATGCAATTGGAATCAGATTACAAGATAGCCCTCGGGCTCTCTTATTCATCTGGTTGAGCTATCATATGTATTAAGGTATCATTCATAAGAATAACATATTTATTTGAAAGAAATAAATAAATTCTAAGATTTGAATTAACTATAATAACAAGTTAATGGATACCCATCATGGATACCTTCCACAATATCACCGTCGCTCTTACAAAGAAAGAGAATGACTAAGTAAATGATAATTAACCAAATTTAATTAAAATTGTACTAAAATTCATTCCCCATCGGATCATTTTGATCGGGAAGTGATTTTACAGCGGAGAATGTTAAACATGATCTGATTTGAGCAATCAGCTGCCTGGAAAACAGAAACTCAGCCTTGGTGACGTGATACAGAGTGACATTCATGAGGAAAAACGACATTAAATAGTAGACTACGCAAATTGGATCAAGGGTTAGATCTGATTATTGTGTTTAATTTTGCGATGCTGGTTATCATTGGGCGTATCGAGTATCTTACTCTGGGCAAGCTCCCTTACTCTTGGGCGTGAGGTTCACTGTTCAAAGTCACTTGTGATACAGTTTTTTCTTCTAATACAATCATTGGTTAGCTTCTACTTTTTTTGGAAATTTACCTTCAATTTCTAAAATTTTCGTCATTTGCACTCGAATCCCTCAGATTGTGAGAAAAAAATCGTAGCTTTCTTTTTTATTATTTTTATTTTCAGTTTTAGATGGGTTCCGAACCACCGGGAAGTAATTTCACAGCAGAGAACATACCCTTTTATGCTGGTCAATCCGATCGGTCACCCTTGCAAAGAGGACCCAGGAGAGCGTTGCTTCTCTATCTTTATTACTGCTAATACAGTACTCCAATACTCAGTAAATATCATTAAATCAGACCGTACAGTACAAAACACAATATCACTAATTCGATACTAATAGACTCTCTCCATGTAATGACTAGTCATGAGCTTTGCCAACAGAATGAAGCCCTTTTGAGCCTCTCCCCCCTAGTGCCTCTCCCCCTTTGTACCTCTTCCCCTTTGTACCTCTTCCCCTTTGTACCATTCAACCCCTTGCCATCCTTGTCACCCCCTCTCACCAACCCGACAGCCAGGAGGCCTATTAATGTGCCTCCAGAGGACTCTAGACACCCCACATTAATACAACATGAGACAATCGAGTTAATAATAATCAAACTGTATGTGGGTGCACCACCCACTTCTGGAACACAACATCCCACCCATTGAATGAATCACTTTGTTATATCTCTGTCTTTCTCTATTTTTAGATTGGATATATTTGCTTGATATCTTGTGTACTCCATATTGCCAAAGGCTTTTAAGACCTGGCAACTTTTATTCAATAAATCAATCAATCTGTCTCTTTCTCACTCACTCTCACTAACTCTCTCGTTCTCTCTCTCTCTCTCTCCCTCTCTTTACCTCTCTCTCTCTTTCTTCCTTCTTATCTCTCTTCCAACTAAATGAAATAGTTCATGCAGTAGATACATAATATTATTATACAACTTGTAGTGAGAAATAATCATTAAAATAAAAATTATTATTGTTTGGGAGATATGATTTAATAAATGTTTCACCAGCTGGAAAATTCAGTCAATTGATGTGATAATAATAATAATAATAATAATAATAATAATAATAATAATAATCCAATTCAGTCTAGTCTTCAATCCAGCCGAATGAAGTTATAGTATATTACGTTACAAGTGTGGGAAATGGTGTTTACCATACGAGTATGATAAGTTAACACATGAGACGAAGTCGAGTGTGGTGTTATCATATGAGTACGGTAAACATTTTCCCGGACGAGTTACGTACGATATTTTTCGTCATATATAAACTTTGAGCAATTACAACAAGCATCAACAAACATAGCCTCAAAATCCATCACAGCAGTAAAATACTAAAAATTCTTCTGAGATCAGCTGTTTTTCAGCTGTTTCTGAATCAGCTGGAATGCGGTAATATCCATTACTGCACTGAAAAAGGATGCGGTAATGGAAATCAGCTGCTCTTACTGTAAACAGACGTTCACCGGCTCGTTCAATGCTCGGTAAAGTGGTGAATATGTACGAGTATGACGAAAAATGGCTTTATGGTAATGAAACATTTAACGGTGTTTTATTGTGCTACAATGCTACAATGCTCTCCGAACGAGATTAAGATAGTATATATTATTATACAGAACAAGGAAAAAATAAGAACATCAACCAATCACACAACCAAATAAATTTGGAGGTGGATACATTCCCAAATGTCGACCAACCAGGAGAGAGTTCAAAGTATGAGGAGGTGTGGCCTAATCTTTGCCTAACTTGTGATTGGTTATTTATTTCAAATCCAAAAATTCGTATTTCTAATGCATCAATCTTGAACTCACTTGCAATTGGTTCAATACCAATTTGTATTTCTAACGGATAAATAAACTGAAAACAAGAGAATTCAAATAAGATCTATCAGAAATTGATTAAATAAGTGGACTCAGTCAGAACTTTGAGATTTTGCAGATCAGAACAATTATTGAGAAATGTTGTGTCATCAGCATAAAGTATTGAACGGCATTTAAGAACAGCAGGAAGGTCATTCATCATCAAAACAAAAAGCAGTGGTCCCAGAACCGGGCCCTGTGGGACACCAAATTTTACACATGCTACATCTGATCTCTTGTTTCCAATACACACCACCTGCTTACGTCCCATCATATAAGTTTCAAACAAACAAAGATCTACTCCACAAACACCATAAAAATTCAATTTGTTCAATAAGAGAGAGTGCACACTACACAGTCAAAAGCCTTGCTCAGGTCACAGAAGGTCACCTGAGCAAACTCTTTATTTTCAAAAGTTCTTAGAATATCCTTGACACCATAGCTCCTGTAGTAGATCTTCCCTTTATAAATCCATACTGAGCATCACTGATTATATTGTGCTCAACAAGATATTCATATAATTGCTTATGTATTAAGGTCTCAAGTACTTTTGCAAAACATGGCACCAATGAAATAGGACGATAACTACCTGTACTATCTTTAGGCCCCTTCTTGTAAACAGGTACAACCCTGGAGACTTTCAGCACTTCAGGAAAAATTCCATCTCTCAGGCATCTGTTTATACAATATGTAAATGGATTTATAATACATTGAATAACTTGTTTCAATAAATCACTAGAAAAGCCATAAATATCAACACTGGCTGAGGCCTTGAGTACTACTCCACATGTACGACAATTCACAAACTTGTTTCAAAACATTTTGTTTTATGAAGTTGTTCTTGTTCTTGGACTATGAACTATGGAAGTTTTTTCTTCAATTTATATCACTTATTATGGTGAGAAAAATGTTATGAACCTGTGATTTCCACCTGTGTGAACCTGTGATTTCCACCTGTGTGAAATTTCTAAAGTCATTTTTCTTCTTTATTGTTCAGTTCTCAAAACAGCCCTATGTACTGTTAAATTGTGATACATTTGATGATTTACTTGATTAAGACTCCCAATTAGAGATTAAATAATAATCATTTCCTACAGTTACTCAACAAAGCAACTATTTATGCACTCATTACAATACGCAAAACAGCTGACTCATGCACTCTTTATCTTTGTCGCACTCCAGCTGACTTTGCCGCCGTCGGTTTCGTTTCACTTTGTCACACTCCTGGTGTGACAATTGTAGGAAAAATTTAATGTGTGTAACTCGTGCTAAAAGTATTTTTGCTGCACTCTATTCCGCACTCGCCTCGTGCAGCAAAGTGCTACTTTGCGCATTAGTTTAACAAATAACTATTGGAATTCTATTCTCTACCACTTAGAATGATGAGGGAAATTCGGTAATGCCCTATGCCTGCTGCAAGAAAAATAAGAAGGATAAGAAAACGAAGTAGATGGAATAAGCAGATAGTAAATGAAAAAGTAGCAATAGGAGGAAGGAAGAAAGAGAAGTCAGAAAGATTATGAGAGCAAAGAACAGTACAAGCTATGAAATTTATAGAACTATGTCACACGTTAACATCGTCAATAGGCGCACGTACGCACACTCACAGATTACGGTAACAGTTGTCGGCGGTCTTCTGGCTTAGAAAAGCATTGCAAGCATTGGAACGGTTCTCAGTTGCAGATATTGCTGCCTACAATGGTAACAATGAAGTTGAGCGATCAAATTTTATCATCCAACTTTTTGTCGGCTGTGTGTGAGCGCGCTCATACAATTATATGGGCGAAAAGTTTTTATCGAAAGCATTTTGAGATATGAAAGTTGTACAAGTAGTCACCAGAGGGACTTTTAATCGGCAATGCGTCCTCAGAGAGCGAGAGAGATTGTGAGTGAGCGAGAGCGTAAGAGATAGAGAGTGTGTGAGAGGGAGAGAGAGTGTGAGTGGGTGAGAGAGATAGAGTGAGAGAGGGCGTGTGAGGGTACGAGAGAGGTGAGAAATGGGGAAAGAATAAGAGAGGGAGTGAGAGTGATAAACTTGTAATGAGTGCTTGAGGGGGGAGGGCTATGTACCCTGTTCAAAAGAGTGGCAGGGGGGCCATAAAAAAGTAGTGTCCGCCTAGAATAATTCCAGCTTAAGTAGAAAGTATACACTTTGTGGTTGATAGCACTCTTATCGGGGTATCTTTTTTGCGCTATCAAGTTGGTAACAATGATAGACAATAGTGAGAGTTTGTTTCCAGGCAGACTATTATAATAACATAGGGGTGAAATGCCCTGAGCCTGGTAAGATCTTTTCTAGAAAAGTAGTTTCCAAAGTTGTCAGGAGAAAAGATAATAGATTAGATCAACTTCATCCATATAGGAAAACTTTCAAGACGACAAAATTCTTTCATCACTGAATTAAAAAATAACTTCAACCAAATGCTAGTGAAACAACACTCCGTAAACAATGTTAGTTAAGTGCTCGAATGGGCCAGTTTTTGTCCAAGCTCCGCCTTTCCATTTAAATGCATCAAAATTAGAATCTCATTTCATTAGCTCTACCTCTAAAATCACTGTAAATATTTTCAGCACTATGCAATATCAAATATGTCTACATTCTATGTGAAATAAACATATTTTATTTAAGCACACGTTAGAAAAATTTGTAAATTTATCAGAATAAAGAGATTTAATCTAATCTAATGTCAAAACTAAATTTGTAGTGGCGAAGGTGATATTGTGGAAGGTATCCATGATGAATAATTAGACGAAATTGTCACAAACACATTTATTAAAAAATATTGAGAAATTAGTTTTAGTTGCTATACCATTATCAATCTCAATCATACTAAAACTAAAGTAGAGAGAAGTTTAATATACTGAACATGGAATGATACTATTGGCTAAGGGATAGGCTGACTTTCATCTAAGGTTGTGATTGGCTGACAAGTCATGCCCTCTGGTGGGAGGAGTAACAAGCAAAAATACGAGTCAAATCAATAACTAAGAACTGTGAACATCTAGAAAGCAACAAAGAAGAAAAAATACTTAATGAAGCTAGAATTGAATCAAATAAAAAATAAAAATTTAGAAGCTCATTGAAATGCAGTCAAGGTCAACCGAGAAATACGCGAAATAACTGTTTTTTAAATGTAGGCTGGAATTATGATGAAACCAAGGTATTGAATTGGTTAAAATAAATTTGGTCTTTTAAACTAGTATTGGAATCGTTTTTTACCAACCTAGTTATCTCCAAAGCTTCTAAAATGTTCAATTGTCTGCCTTAGCCAATCAAATGCAGAAATGCAACATTTTCTTCAGCCTTGAATTCGTGTCCGTTATTAATGAGATACTCTGCAAAATTTGAGTCTACTTTTTGGGTTTTCCAATGCCTAATAATATGTTCCTTTATCTAACATTTGAACACTTCTACCAGTCTGGCCCATATAACAGGCATTATAATCACCGCAATACAATTCATAAAATTCACTTTTATCCCAGATATTAATTTCATCTGTACTACACTCAAACAAACCCTTTAAAATAGGTTTGGTTTGAAAAGCTACATCAAAACCGTTCTTTTTTAATTCTTTCCCTAATTTATCAGATACTGAGCCAAGATAAGGTACCGTTATCCATGACCTTTCTCCAGTATCAGTCAAAGAAGGTCAGCCTATCCCTTAGCAAATAGTATCATTCGGTGTTTAGTATTATATTAAAAGCTACTATGTACTTTAGTTTTAATTTGTTTGAGATTGATAATGCTATAACAAACAAAACTAGTATCTCACTATTTTTAATAAATGTGGTTGTGACAACTTCGTCTTATTATTCATAACATTTAATGTGTTAAAGTGATCACCGCAGTATATTGCAATTCTATTTAAAAGACTTCCTTTACAGTTTATACAAGTGTACAAATACTCATTGCTATTGTTGTAATACGGTGATAGACCTGTGCTTCGTAAGTGTTTAACTGTTATCTTTTACACTTTTCTTTCTGAATCATTGAACAGTTATTTGATGAATATTTGATCGGCCTATTAACAGTTAGTTATTAGTTTTGTACAGTAATATACCAAATTCATTATTAGCTGAACATTATTGATTTATTCGTTCCTGATAGATTTCTTTTGTGTGACATAATTGAATAGTGCTTGTTGTAAGTAATTTGCATGAATAAAGTGCGAGTGCTAATTTAAAGTGTTGCCAGCATTATTTTAGAGATAGAACCCGTAACATTACAAACATCTGTATTCAGTAATTACTAATGGCAGTATCAAATGGATGTAACACTACAACCGCGGCTTCAATTTTTAATTCCACTGAAAGTGTGCTACCTCACCTTTCTCCACACTTTTCTAAGACCGAGTCAAGGTGACCTTCACGAACAACGATTCCTTGAAAGGTCACACTGATATTTTTCCACAGCTATTCTCATGACATATCATTTATGGTCGATAAGATGTATGTATTATTGTCTAGACTGCATACAAAATGTTCCTGAAGAAATCCACAAGACTGTACAAGCTCATTCCTCGCATCAAAATAATAGAAATATCATTTATTTCATATAAATTCCATATTTAATTTCAATAATAAAAAATAATTATTGCAGCGTTATCATTGAAAAATATTCGTTCTCTATCCCTTATGCCGCTAAGCGTCGGGCTCTTTCAACCACACTCTAAACCTTATTCTGTCCTGTGCCATTCTTTTAACCTAATTCATCGTTTTACCCCTTCCCATTGCTATTGTTGTGAACACGGAAAGAAGGATTTACAGTGTTATCTGCTTGTGTCAACAGGTCTTCAGGTCTAAGCAGTTAATTACTCTTCTTCTGACACTTTTATGATATTTAATTAGAACCTTATAGAATTTAATGGAATCTTATCGAATATTGTGGAAAATGCGAGATACCTTACTTGTTTATTTAAGAATTCGGTAGAAGTTGATAGAAAGATGGAGAGATATCAAGTTCATATCTAGTTCTTTCTAGATTATGGAAAAATGTATAAATAGGAGAGACTTTTGTAAAAGTTAGTTCAGTTGTAATTCGATCTTTAATGCGATAAGTGGCAGTAGTGACAGTTCCCATTTCCGTTAATACAGACAGTGCAATCCCGTTGGCGCTATTACAAACTGTGATAATGAACTTTCGTTGTCTGTAGTGTTAATTGCAGTATTTTGTGACAGATTATTATTCAGGCTTACTTGACAGTTTATACAGTAACTTGTAAGTGCTTGTAGAGTTCCAAATGTTATGTATTGGACGCTTCTCCTTGAATCATTGAACAGTTTATTGAACAGTTATTATTTAATATTAGATCGGCCTTTTGACATTTAGTTTTCTTATTGCTTATTTTGTGTAAGACATTACTGATCAGTGCGTGTTGTGGATTATATGTGTAAATAAAGTGCGAGTGATGAATTTAAGTGTTGCCAGCATTATTTTAGATATAGAACCCGTAACACTATGTTCTTAACATACTCATCCCATTCCAGTCATGGTCGTCCTCTGCCTCGTCTTCTTCTGGTTTAGCCTCCATAACCTCTTCATCTCATCGACCACCTCACATTCTTCCCCGTAATACAAATAACATTCCATGTTCCAATCTTTTCCTGAAATCCGGTCCGTTTCTCTTTCTTATTTGACTCTGAATAATTTTATTTAGCTCTATGTGGGTTATTAGCCATCCAAAGAACTAGTTAGGTTGAGGGGCTGCCTCCTAGGGTTCCTATAACCCTTTTGGAAAAGAAAACTAAGAAAGTTAGAAGAAGTGAACCAAGGTAGGCCCGATAGAAAGAGCAAAGTAGAGAATGACTCAAAGCTAAGTCAATTGAAAAAGCCATTCTAGAAATTTAAAGCTTCAAAGCCTGAAGGGACGGGGAAGAAGGGCTTTGGAGTGGCTGTTTGCAGTAGTAACTACTGGGCGATGGGATCACCGACCCCTACGCCTAAATCATTATTTAATCATCGACTTTGATCAATATTGAATCAATATGAACTTGGAACCAGAACCGGTTTGTTACAGAAATATAAATTATTTATTATAAGTTCAAAATCAGTGTATTTTCTTATAATAAAATCTTTTTGTTCTTATTTTTATTGTATATATTGCCATCAATGATATTTTATTCATTAAAAAATCTTTTCGACTTCCATCTAGATAGAATTGAAAAGGTTCTTATGTAGGATGAGCTGAAAAATAAAATTAGACATTCGTTACAAGTCTGCCAATGCCTTAATTATTGTAATACTCGACAAAATGGTAATTTCTCAAGTTTTCTTAAGTTTGAAGCGGATGAGTTCCTTGATAAATCCAATTAAAATTTACAATTGCTGGTGTTATAATATCCGACTTGTAGAGAATCCAATCCTGGAAATCGAATAAATCAGGGTTCTTACCGAAATTATTGGGATATTCTACAAAATAGACAAAAATGGTGATAGGAACATTTTTTCAAGTTTAAATTAGATTAATTCATTTTCCATACTGAACTTGTGAACCAATCAATGATGTACAAAGTACAATTTGGAATAATAATAATATAGAATAGAATAGAAAAATCTTTTATTCATTCAAAATCATATAACCTTAAGCAGACCTGCAAGGTTGCTTGACAAGGTTCAATACAACAAATCAACAATCAATCAATACAACAATACAACAATATTTAGAATTTAACAATCAAATTAATACTGTTTTAAAATTACAATTGTTGGCTCAGCTCTCAATTACGAAATAAAATAATAACTTCAATCAACCTGAATTAGTTATTTCTCCATTAAATGAAATTTCTTAGGAACAACTGAACTAAACATTATCTAACGTATAAATTTCTAACCTTTAAATTTAGTTTCAACAATTTAATATTTACAAACTTGGTGCAGCACTCAGGAAAATCATTAAATATTTTTGGAACAATATATGATAAATTATTCTTTGCAATATTATTATGTGCAAATGGAACAATATATCTCTGATTTCTCAAGCCATAACGGCTTTCTTTAAGAACTAAATACTTTTTACTAAAATAATTCTCCATTATTATTGTAAACAAAGATAAACCTTTAATACTGTCAGGCTGGTTTCTCCTCTGCCCTCGATAATTAAAAATAATATTTGAAATAAGTATTTCCTCCTTGGAAATGCTGTAGATGCGGTAGAGCTTAAGATTTGATCAAGGCGAAAAACTTGGCAGATTCGAATCAAACCTTACAAGAAAAGCAATATGCCCCTCAAGTAACCCTTATAATTATTTCTCATAGGCCTTGGAAGGACATACTACTGATTAATTGCAGATTTCCGGTCGTACCTAAATCTTATGCTAGTAGAAAGAAAAAAAATGTAACCAATAAATTCAGTATCACCTGTGAAGTGGCCGCTATTATTTGGATAACGCCACTTTATGTGATACACATTCAGATCCACTAGGGACCGAATACTGTCTCTACCCTTGCTCAATCTTGAACAGGTAAATTCAACAATTGAACTCCTGACTCACAAATGAGTGATGTAATATAGTTGGACCAGAGCAATCGTAAATCAGAATAATGTAAGAAATAATACTTGAGAAATTTATTGGCACAAAAAAGAGAATATGTTCCAAGCATGGAACAGAGAATTAAAATTAGTATGAAATTTATTAAAAATTAATTGAGATGAATCTATGGTTATTAAGTTTAAGAAATATTTTTAAAATGTTGTAGAAAGATTTTTTTTAAAAATTGAATATAGTTTGCGTGATTTCACCTCACTAAGGGTGTTTTTGACCACGAGGATGACGATTTGTGCCTTTACAGTAGTAATTTAAATTAGGAGTCGTTCAGTATGGGTATTTTTCGACGACACTTTTAATACGCGCACAAATGGAATTCCATTAATTTAGATGATTTTATATTCACCACTTTGATGCATGAGGTCGACAGAAGGCGATGTGGAATAATGCTGTCTCCTCATTTGGTGGCCATCGTGTACCTCACGATTCAGCTGGGCTTAAGTCGTAGTTGGGAGTTTCATAATGTTTAAATTAATTTAAAAATAGACATCAGTCGTCGTTAGGAACTCTACATTAAGTGCTTTGTGGTCCTGCCAGAGAAATTTACATTTAACAATGAATAATAAGACGAAATTGTCACAACCACATTTATTAAAACTTCGAGAAACTAGTTTCGGTTGTTACACCATTATCAATATCAATCAAACTGAAAACTGAAGTACAGAGAAGCCTTATATATACTGTGCATGGAATGATACTATTGGCTAAGAGGGAAAGAGGCTGACCTTAATCGGACGTTGTGATTGGTTATCAAGTCACGCCCCCTGGTGGGAGGAGTAACAAGCAAAAATTGATTTGACTCGTATTTTTACTTGTTACTCCTCCCACCAGGGGGCGTGACTTGACAACCAATCACAACGTCCGATTAAGGTCAGCCTCTTTCCCTCTTAGCCAATAGTATCATTCCATGCACAGTATATGTAAGGCTTCTCTGTACTTCAGTTTTCAGTTTGATTGATATTGATAATGGTGTAACAACCAAAACTAGTTTCTCGAAATTTTAATAAATGTGGTTGTGACAATTTCGTCTTATTATTCATTATGGATACCTTCCACAATATCACCTTCGCCATTACTAAGAAAGTTACATTTAACACTTAATTCAACAAATATTTAGCCACACAAATTATTGGCTACTCCCTCTGGACAAATATGGCAAGGACTGTTGAAGCCTCTGAATAGAAATTTTTACATAGAAAAGGTCACGTGACATCCACAATTACAGGTTTTGAAACCTCTTTGGAATTCTGCCTGTCACGGACTAAACAAATTAAACAATAAGAGATTTATAGCAAATCCATTTTTTATGGATGGGGAAAATAATGAGCGGTCCTTAGCGTTTACAATATAGTTTTTAGAAAATAGAATAATTTGAACATAATTTGGTTGACGAAACTTGTCAGAAAGCCGGTTCATTTACAGCTGACAGATTACTGATAAGGGTGGTAAGGTAAACAATGAATCGAATAAAGTTTTGGTTAATTGTTACTATGTCTATGGATGATTGAATAAATACTTATTGTACAGTAAATTAGGTTCGTATTATGATTTATTTATCCGATTTGGTTTATTAATAATCTATTCAAATTATTCTTAATTTATTACTTTTTATTTCTTGGTGAAATAGTCGTATTAAGCTTAAACTAGGCTGCTACGTCTGCTTAAATCTTCATTTTTTGTGGATAATAATTAATTTATTGCCCGTATCTCATTTAATGAAAATGCGACCCCACAATACTTAAAACATTACACCTGTTCAAGAGGTTTTCATATGGAATTCTTCTAGGTGAATCACTAATCAAACATAAAATTTTTTTCTGAACACAAGTTATTCTTCTCAAATAAACATCACTGGCATACCCTTGTAAACCATATCTCATGATAGACTCACCCAAAGCTATATACATCATCCTCTTTACTTTACTAGGAATCAAATCTTTCACATAATGCATTTTGGCTAAAACTTGTTTCAACCTGTTACAAACATTTTTAAAGTGTATATCCCATCGAAAATAATTGTCTTCTGTTACACCAAGATACTTGTATGAAGAACAGTTTAAGATAAATTGACAATCCCTAGTACAAACATATAATTTTCTCTCTTGTGATTTGAAACATTCACAGCAATGGTACTTAATTTTTGGCTCTCTAATGCTACTCATATACGGTGTAGTTATATGTAACACCTTTGTTTTAACAACATTGATATTCAAAAAATTATTGTGAGACCATTTCGCAAGAGTATTTGTATCATGTTGTAGCCGTATTTCTGCTGTTTCTAAAGACTTATGAGTAGAAATCAGTAAGATATCATCTGCAAACATGAATATTTTACAATGCTTCAAATATTCAGGTAACTCATTTGTGTGAAGTAAAAATAATAGAGGCCCCAGGACTGAATCTTGATGCACTCCCACATTCGAAATCTTCTCTTGACTGAAATCATTACTAATTTTGACAATAAATTTTCTATTTGCAAGATAACTCTCAAATAATTTTAGTACAGGCCTATGTATACCTACATGAGACAACTTTTGTAATAAAATGTTATGATCTATAGTATCAAAATAGGTCCCGGCTGCCTAAAAAAACAGTCGTTAAGTCACGTCAGAGGCCCTGAACTTATTCAGGTACGACCTGATAACTCTGACACCAGACCTGAGCCAGCCAGGTCACACGATATTATTTATTATTATAGTATCAAAAGCCTTTGAAAAATCTATAAAGAGACACAGGTTATGTACATTATTCTTCAAGTTTCCATTTATGTAATCTGAGAAATTTGATAACAATTTATTTGTACCTAGCCCTTTTATAAACCCATACTGAAACTCATTAATCACATTATGTTGCTGTAAGAAACTACTGATTCTTTTAGCCATATGTTTTTCAAAAACTTTTTCAAATATGGATAAGATGGCAATAGGTCTAACATTTTTTTTAATTGTATAGTCCCCATTTTTATGAATAGGACGGACAATAGAAACCTTCATACCATCAGGCAAGCATTGAGTCTTTATAACTTTATTTATAAGCAATTGCAAAAGCTGAACTATATCATTGCCCAAAAGCAATAAATCCTTCAATCGTATATTATCAAAACCAGGTGATTTTCTCCTATCCATGCTCAACAATTCTCTACTCACAAACTCTGCCGACAGTGGCGGTAAAAAGAAACTGCAATTTAAAGAAGAATTTGGTACATCGTCTAATGTAAATTTAAACCCACAAGGATGAATAATATCTTGCACAGTAGAATAAAAACATTCTGCAAACTCATTAGCTATTTCCTGTGTTTTTTCAAGGGGCATATGTTTCATAACTATACTTTCAATAGATTTATTCCTATTGGTTCCTAGTAAACTATTAACAAAACCCCATACTTTTTTTATATTTCTCCTTTGGCCATCAAACTTGCATTTATAATAGTTTTCTTTTTCTTTCTTTATTCTTAAGTTTAACCAATTTCTATGCTTTTTATATTCAACTCTGTGAGAATTTAAATTAGTTAGCTTCCATCTTTTGAAAAGCGCATCTCGCTTATCTATAGTCAACAATTCTCTATTCATCCATGTTTTTCTAAATTTAAAGACATTTCTTGAATCATCATGATAAAAATTATAAACATTCGTTGTACTGTTCAGATAAATTCCATTAAATATCTTAGTTTAAGATAACTTATTCTTAAGTTTAACCAATTTCTATGCCTTTTATATTCAACTCTGTGAGAATTTAAATTAGTTAGCTTCCATCTTTTGAAAAGCGCATCTCGCTTACATTATATATAACTGTTGGATTATCCATTGAGTAGAAAACTTGAAAATCTATATTACTTAGTTTAATTTTCACCTGACCCTCATTAATCCTAAGAGTATCAGATATGGCATTATTTTCAGAACTATATCTACTCAAAATTTGCATTGTTATTGAATAGTGATCAGATATCTGTGTTTGAATAACATAAACATAAAAATGGTCTAGACATGCACTGACATCCTTCCTCTCCCCCTTCTCCCTCATCTCATCCTTCTTCTCCTTCTCCTTCTCCTCCACAACCTTCTTCTTCTCCTACATTGTACATCTCCTTCTCCTCCTTCTCCTCCGCCTACTTCTTCTACTTCTCTTCCTCCTTTTTCCCTTCCATTTCTCAATCCTCCTCCTCCTCCTCCTCTTTCTCCTTCCATTCCTCACTCCTCCTCCTCTTCGTTCTTCTACTACCCTCTCTTCATCGTCTTCTTTCTTTTCTTTCTCCTCCTTCTTCCTTTCCTTCGTGAGCTTCGGACATGTGATATGTCTTGCCATTATTATACGAATCGGCTCTGCATACTAAAATTTCACAACCCCTTCTCCTTTCAACCCTTTAACCTTCACCCTCTTCTCTTTGCCTTTTCCTGTACCCCTTTCTTCCACCCTTATCCCTTTACCCTCTACCTCTTCACACCTACCTCTCTCCACTAGTACTTATTCCTTCATCCCTTCTCTACTCACCTCTTCGCCGCCCACCCATTACTCCTCCATTCCTTCTCATTTCAGCCCTTTTGCCCCTCCAAAACCCACCATTCTCCCTTTTTTATTCTCCTCCTCCTTCTTTCCTCCACCATTTCCTTTTTCCCGTGATTTGTATGCCACACACAATGAGATGGGTGGTCCATACACTGAGCAGCGCTTTAATTGTGGAAATCTGTCAGGCGTCTTCCTTCCTATCTTTCTCTATGCCACACTCACACTCTCTCTCTCACACTCTTTTCTTCTGTCTCTCTTTACCGGCTCTCGGCAATTTCGCATTCTCAGCGTTTATCGACATTGCATTTATCCCAACCACTTATCACTGAACTGTCGATATATGGTTGAGGAAAAAAGGAAAACGGAAATTGTGTATGTGAGAGTGAATGAGAAAAAAGAGTGAGAAAGAGTGTGTTATATAGTTACTTGTGTCCTCAATATCTCTGACAGCCATTTTAAATCTTTTCTCTTTGAGAGCGACATTTAGTTTGTTTAGATTGCATGTGACTATCATTCTTGGATTTTTCAGATCCAAGTTTACAACTTTAATCATGTAAATTCACTAAAAATATAAGTTCTCTCTTACATGATCAGAAGCAGCATTACTGTATTAGCATCACTCAAATATTAAATTAGTATTATCAGCAATACTCTCAGTTTGTAAAACAATCTGACTACAGCACATCTTACCACGAGAATCTGATTTCTTGCAGAACTTATTTCAAAATCTATCACTCAGTAAACATTTAACGTGAAAATCATCATTTTGAAACCAAAAACCATGCTGTTTCCTTAAGGTCCGACTTCCTTCAACAAGTGTCCGAGAGTCTCTCGGTATCATAGACTGTGATGGCTTAAACCCCGATTCGATTTAGCTAGTTTACAAGCCAACGAGTCAGCCAGTAGCAACATTACAAGTTCCCACAAACAATGACTATGATGCAAGCATGGTGGAGCTTGGCCTCACAAGTCAGTTCACAATGGGGGCAGTTGGGTCGGCTTGTAGTGTTGCTACTTGCTGGCTTTTCAGCTAGTAAACTCGCCCAGTGTAATCGACGCTCTACCAAAATATAAGGAAGCCACAATACAAGGTTAGTAGAGAGAAAGGTTGAAGCATCCCTATCTCTCCCTGCAGTAACAAAAAAATATCTGAGAGTAGCCGGAGTGACGTCACCCGGTGACCGTTGCCACAATTCTCTCATTGTCCCTATGCAATTACTGTCTTTTATTGAGGTGTGTTTCTTATTCATTTGTGATGGTTAATTTTTGATATTATGTTACGTTAGGTATTATTCGAACGATCGAGTTTAGAAATTTGAATCTCTGAATTTTAATTATAATGTGATTGCATTGCTTAGTAACTAACGCCGTGGCTGGTCTCAAGATGACGTCACAAACAGGTGTTAGCGCTTTACAAAGTTGACCATGAAATCGGCTCGATGCATCAACCTTTCTCGCTACTAACCTTGACTATATAGCCTTTATTCACAAAGCTAATGTCGAGCTTAATTGAGGATAAATTACACCAGCCGGGTAAATTTGATTGAAAAATCAGCTGATGGCTCCAAACATGTTGATGCTTTCGTCTACTTTAACATTATGAATAATAAGACGGAATTGTCAAACCACAATTATTAAAAAATAATTAGAAACTAGTTTCGGTTGTTATACCATTATCAATCGCAATCAAACTAAAACTAGAGTACAGAGTAGCTTAATTTCTACTAAACATGGAATGATACTATTGGCTAAGCGAGAAAGAGGCTGACCTTCATCGAAGATTGTGATCGGCTGACAAGTCACGCCCCCTGGTGGGAGGAGTAACAAGCAGAAATACAAGTCAAATCAATAACTGAAAACTGTGAACATCTAGGAAGCAACAAAGAAGAAAAATACGTAATAAGGCTATAATTGAATCAAATTGAAACTAAAAAATTAGAAGCTCACTGAAATACAGTCAAAGTCAACCGAGAATTACACGAAAGAACCGTTTTAAATGTAGGTTAACATTGTTGGGCTCAGTTAGACGTTCAGCTGATGTAATTGAGCCTAAATAATTATGGCTCGCGACCTGCGACTGAAGTGGCTCTGTATAGAAAATAAGGCTCTAATATACACGTGAGTCGATAATATACACCTTTGTCAATATTACAGTATACTCGATGTATTGCTGTAAATGTAATATAAATTTTCTAAAAATCACTTATTTTTAATAAAGCAGAACTTAATCAAGCACAACATCTTCTGAATAAAGAACTGCTCAAGTAAACCGGGAGAGGCTAACAGTCCCTGCATAAAGATAATTGCGGTTAGAAAAAGATATGGTTCTTGGAGAAGAAAATAGGGAGAAGGTGATAGACGCTGGGTGGTGGAGAGGGAGAAAGAGAGAGAGTTGTTAAGCCAATGCCGCAACTGCTCTCTTATCTCTCTAATGGGAGGCATAAACCCTGCCAAAAATTATACTCTACGGTGGTGCCTCTTAATCACTACAAAAACAAGTGCTTGCTTAACGAGAGAGGGTGGTGCGCTCCAGTAGGGAGGATGGAATTAAGGAGAGAGCTTCTAGAGCACAATATTTCCTCGATTATAATTATTATTTTATCTTACCACCTTCACTGCAGCGTTGGAGATGGGCGATAGAAGAATGGCTCTAATATTTTCTTCCACGAAGTCGGTCTTTATTCAATCGTTGACTTTTTTATAGGCCTGCTTCTCTTTAGACGCACGTTAGAGTGCTTGCACAGAGGAGCATCACAGCTGCGAAATTGAACACATGGTGTGGAGTGGTGTGCGGCAGAGTGAAACAGCGAGCAATAATTCCGTTAAATTATATGATTCAATATTACATTGATGATGACTGGTCATGCGGTGATCGTGGTGTTTGGTACCATAGCAGATTTCGAATTTCGGTTAAACTTCAGACCCCAGCATTATGTTTAAGAAGTGATAGCGCGAGCCGTAGCAGGTATCTGTTCAATCAGATATCAGCTCCATCATTAGGGTGATGGTAGGTGAGACAATAAGAACTAGATGTCATTCATAAGCTGCATTCTCATAGGACCTGTTCGTAAAGGTGACCGATTAGATTGGCCAGCAAAAAAGACACTGTTCTCTGCTGTAAAATCACTTTCCGATGGTTCGAAACTCACCTAAAACTGTAGGTCCAACTCATCAATCACCATCATTCAACTCATTTCTCACGCACAGGTCCAAGACTTATGTGGGCTTCATCCTCAAAAAAAAAAAAAACAAAGAGCGCATACTACACAAAAGAGGATTGATGAAGGTTGCGAATACTTTCCTTACTGAGTGAACACAGTTGTATCCATACAGGGAACATGACCTACTATTTTAGGTGTGTTTAGAACCAGAGGTACATTTGGAAATTGTACATTTGAAATATAAAGCCACAAAATTGAATGTGTAGATGAAGTTAAAATACTTGTTGTAGTGATTGACAATAGATTATCATGGAAGCCTCACACCGAGTATTTAAAAAGGAAACTAAACTCAGCAGCCTTTGTACTCAGAGGTGTAAGATCTTTGTTGGATATTGATCATTTAAAAAATGTTTACTTTGCATTGTTTCATTCCCTTATAGCATATGTAGTAGCGTTCTGGGGAAATTCCACTGACTCTATTCAAATATTTAGATTACAAAAGTGGGCTATTAGGGTAATGGTAGGTGAGACAATATGAACAAGCTGTCGTCCATATTTCCAACGGCTAGGGATTCTTCCTCTTCCCAGTCTCTTTATTTTAGAATGTATTTGTCTAATTAAAAAAAAAAAATGAAAATAATATAATAAGAGGTTCTGTGATCCATTTGTATGGAACAAGGAGATGACATCATATTAGAGATGATTATCATAGAACTACTCTATATGCTAAGGGAGTTACGAGTTTGGGAATTAATCTCTATAATGTCTTGCCCAGACGTCTCAAAAGTCTGAAACTTAACAATTTTGAAATTGAATTAAAAAGAGAGCTTCAAAAATTTTGTTTTTATTCTATAAGTGAGTTTACTGATCATTCCACCACGAATCAAACAACGATATTAACTCCTCCAACTCTATTACACAGTAGAGTATTTATTTTAAAAACGCCATGACAAATTCGTATAACCCTTTCACAGGAGGTCACTGGATGATACAAATATCTATCTATTTGTCAGCAGAAGAAGCACATTTGGAAATACAAAAGCGGTAAAGTGGTAATAGAGATTATAATATCAAGGCATTGGAGCACGGTCACCAATCAAAGCGCAGTCATGAGTGGTCGTGACTGAACACCACGATTACATGACACCGCGTGACCAGTCACCATCAATGTAATATTGTATCATGTAATTTAACGGACTTATTGCTCGCTGTTTCACTCTGCCCATTCAACGTTCTTAATCACCATTCATCACTCTTCATCAACATTCATCATTCGTTATCACCATTCATCATTCATTATCATTCACCATTTATCATTCTTGTTATCTCTTCTTGTTCATAACTACTTACTTCTCTTCTTTTTCTTTAATTTTTTTTTATTACCTTTATCTAGTTAAAGTTCATTTAGTTAGCTTAGTTCTAGTTAGTTTAGTCAATTTGCTTTCTTAATATCTTCTGCTACTGTTTATTGAACTGTATATTTTGTAAATGATATGCAATAGGTCTCTCAAGACACTGCATCAGAATCAATCAATCAATCAATCTGCCACACACCATTCCACAGTATGTGCTCAATTTTGCAGCTATGATGCTCCACTGTGGAAGCCTGTACATTATGGAACCGATTATATTGCTCAAAAAAGAGCGTAGGGCCGTATTTATGAACGTTAATTGAGTTTCTCTTGATTCAAAGGGCATTTCAAATGTAAAGTATTTAAAGTATTTCAAAGTATTTAAAGTATTTTAAGTATTTGAAGTATAATGTAAAATATTTGAGGTATTTAAAGTATTTGAAGTATTTAAAGTATAATGTATTTACTTTAAAGTATTCAAGGCATTTAACTACCTTTGTAACATAGTTTCAAACAAAATCCCTATAAAATTTATCTATCAAAAGATTGCGAAGTCTCTCAAAACAGAAATATTCACCTGGGTTAAACATAATATTTATTTCACTTTACCTAAAGCACAAAAAAATTAATTATTATATAAATATTGTCTATACTGTCTAATTATTTATTGATATATTGCTCTTTTCTGGGTATTGTATTGGTGTATTGGTATTAATTGTTTTATTAGTATTTATTGGTCAAATTATTATTATATCCTGTTATTGTCTATGAGAAGATGAGATCTGTTTTTGTGACATGAAATGTTTCGTGTCATTGGTTAACCGAAAGCTATACATTTGTTGTATTTTTTGTATTTTGTTTTTTGTATTTGTATGTCTATGATGAACTCGCAGCTGGCGCACAAATGTTCACTTTGCTAGCTGTGCCAAGTATAAGATATAATGTACATTTAAATATTTTCTTGTATCGTTTTTTTTTTTTTTTGGCAAATAAAATATTATTATTATTATTATTATTATTATTTCAAGAGTTCCTAGAGTCTTGAGGAACTGAAGGAATGTTCATAAATACACACCAAAGTCTCCTTATTTAGAGCACGCCTGTGCATCTGACAAAGTTTTCTAGAGATTTTAACAAAACGGAAATGTATAAAGCAGCAGAAGAAGAAAAGCAAAGGAAGGAAAGAAAGAAGAAAGAGTTCTACTTCTTCTACTTCTTCTACTGTCACTCTTTCTCTCTTTTGTCTCTCTTTTCTTATGCTATCTCTTTCTCATTTTCCTGTCGACTTCAACGGGTACTCGGCTTTCAGCTTTAATTTTCTCCTTTCCTTTATTCTGTAACACTGTCTTCAACACTCTTTCCCTCTCCGCCATTTTTCATACATTTGTTTGCTCTGTTAAATGCAGCTTTTTATTCTCTTCGTTTGTCACTCTGCAGCACACTATCACTTTCTCCCTCTTTACTCTCTCACTCTTCACTCTCCCATTCTTCACTCTCTCCTTCTCTACTTCTGCACAATTGTCTTTTTCTTCGTTTTATTTTCTGATTCCCCATTTTATTCTCCTCTTTCAGTTTTGTATATCAGTGCAGATAATTTTGTTCTTTTCATCTCTGTCTCTTGTAATAGGTTGAGTGTAAGAGAGGGACACCGTCCACAACTTCGCCTTTTCATGCAAATGTATCACCAAGCTTTTTCCTTTTTTTTCATATACTATATTAATATCATTTTCAGTCATAATTTCATATTTGTATATAGAATAACAGTTTATGTAATAAGTAACTGATAATGTTTTGTGTAATAATACTTGGTGATGTATTGTATTTTATACTAGTAGCTGTTCAACTATTATTTCTATGAATAAAGAAATTAATTAATCAATCAATAAATCTCTCCAAACATCTACATGAGCATGAGTAGAGAAACAGCATAGATGGGAAAATTCATAAGAAAATTTTGAGGAAAAAGAGATGAGAAGATGACTGTGATGTAGTTGGGAAGAAAGAGTAGGGAGGAAAAGAGGAGGAGAATCATAAGAAAAAGAAAAATGAAAAGAGGGAGATGGCGACGAAGGAGAAGGAAATCAAAAACGAGTAAGGTGTGGAAAGGAGTAGAAAGAGAAGAATGAGAAGAGAAGGGAGAGTGGAGGGAAGAGAACACCAAAAAAAGGGAGGAGGATGAGAAGGAAAATAGAAAGGATAAAAAGACGAAGAAAAATTGAAAGTCGAAAGAAAGAAAAATAGAAGGATAATAGAAGGATAGAGAATAAGGACACGCAGACAGAGGAAAGAATATGGTGAAGAAGGGAATAAGACAGAAATTTAGGTAAAGAGGGAGATGATGAGAATGATAAAGGGAAAAATAAAGGAGTGGTAGTAGAAATAGGAGTTTGTAAAATGAGAAAGTGAATGGGTGAAAATAGAAAGAAAAAGAGGAGAAGAAGGGCAAGAATGAGGTATATAATGAGTAGAACAAGTTTACGAGAAATATAATTATAAAGAGGGGAAAAAGGAAATGTGAGGAAAAGTAAAAGATGCAGGAAGCAGAATATGTAGGAGAAGTTGAAGAAGATAAAAGAAGAGGAGGTAGAAGAATTAGAAGAAGGAAAAAAGAAGAAGAAATAAAAAAAGTGGAGGGGAGAGAATTAGAGGAGGAAAGAAAGAAGAAGAATGAGGAGAATAAGTGGTAGAGCGAGTAAGTAGTATGGGAAGAAGTAGATATATATTGTGAGAGTGAATTTTCAAAAGCACAATCTTCACGCTGGTGAGAAGAAGTTTTCAACCGGAAGGAGGATGGTCGAAAGAAAGAGAAGTAGGACTAGGTGAGAGGTGTGGATAGTGGAGTAGGAGGAGAAGGAGTAATGAAAAGAGGAAGTAGGTGTTGTGGAAGAGAATTTTCAAAAGGACAATCTTTATGCTTTTTGTTAAGTGCTGAAAAGTGGAAACTCAAAAGGAAGAGCATCGCTTCGCTCGCACACGCACACATACACACACAAAACACGCATATTCACACCCACATAAACACACACACACTTAGCAGCGCAGTCTCTTGTGAAAAAGTGATTTCCAGCAAAACAAAGAGACTTGGTGGCTGCAAATGCCACGTGCTGGCAAAGAGGTTTGCTCTCATAAAAAAAACTAGTTTGAAAAATCAGACTAGAGAAAAATCAGTGCCAGAAAGATTTGAAGCCTAATTAAGAAATAATTTTGAATGAAGAATTTAGTGGAATAGATTGCTAAATATTCCATATCAGGATAGAAAATGTGTTAAAGTTGAAATTATTATTGATAATCCTGGACCTTGTATAACAAGTCTTGAGATCTTGAGGGTAGCATTAAGGAAGTTCAACCACAAGATGTGAATAGTACTATAGGTTTACCACCACTAAACCCATTCCCAAAGTGAGTAATTACATAAATTGGCTTTAAACAATGCTTAAATATAATGAGCCCTTGTGTAACAGGTCTTGGGGTCTGAAAATTCATGGAAGTATGGCTAGAAGTTTATTATCATCTCAAATGAATCACAAGATATGATTGGAAGTATTTTTTGTAGGTTTACCATCCCTAAACCCATTCCCACATTAAATAATCAGATAAATTGTCTTTAAACAATGCTAAATAATGCTTGACACTTGTATCAAGACGTTTCAAACCTATAGAATGAATGCGTGAATTTTATTAGGCTACCTTCTCCAATCAATCACAAGATTGTAGGTTTACCACTCCTTAAATCCATTCCTGAAGTTGGGAATCAGTTAAATTGGCTTCAAATAATGATTTTTAACACGTTTACTGCGGCGGGAGTCACCGGTGACGCCCGCGTGCCTCGCCTCTGGTGCGGCAGTGTAAAGCCGCTACTTCCCGATTTTGCGGAAGCGACCATTTGGACACCACTCGGTATTTTCAAATGATGATTTTACTCCAAGGAATGGTTTTTGAATACAGACTCACAGGTTTTTTTATTTTTGCGGGAGTCACCGGTGACTCCCGCGCAGCTGACTAATCATTTTTATTATATGCGGCAGGAGTCACCGGTGACTCCCGCGAAAATAAGATGCGGTTTAGTCGTTGTTCAGTGCTGATTAAACCTCTTAAAATATGCTTTTAGTCTAGTTAAGACCTCACGTTTTCTCAAGGTTCTTAATTCCAATTGCATGGATGAGTTCAGCAAATAAGGCATTCTACATCCTGGAACCCTTCTGTCATAATTTTTATTGTATAACGATAATTACATCCATTCTTTTATTATTTCTCAGACACCCAGTTCTATGACAAATCAAATTACCAAATATGATTTTTTTAAGGGGTGATTTATTATATAGACTATTATTTTTACTGGTTAATCCCTTACCCCCCCCCCCCCCGCCCAACAGTTCAATGAATCTCCTGCCTGACTAACTGACTAATCTTATTATAAGAGTAAAGAGTATTCTCTAAATAGTATAATGCAATATGCTTGTGTTGATTCTACTAGGTTTGCACCTTTCCATTTTTAGGGCGGTTTTCTTTTATTTTTTTGCTGATGATGCCCACATGAGTCTGAGACTTGTGCTTTGGTGTTGAAGGGAATCATAATGAGCCAACGCAACCATGACAAGCTAAACGGGAATCGCTGGAGTAACAGCTAGTAAGTCTTATAATGCATAAAAAGGGATTCATCGCTCTTTTTCGATACCAGCTGAAATTAATGCTCGATTCAATTCAGCTTTTATTCTATAATTCAAGCTGGGAAAAAGTTATATTCAAATCTTGAACAATATATTATTGAGAAATCAGATCATAACTTTGTAATATTATTTTGAACATTTTTCAATCAAACTAGTTTCATGTTGAAAGCTGAACACCTTGAGAGTTCAAGAAAGTCTGAGAAATATATTTTTTTTGTTAGTGCTGAAAAAATTGTTTCATCAACATGAATTCAATGGAATATGAATGGCATAAACCAATCAATACTCTCACTTTGTTTCGCCTTATTTTATAAACGAAATAATTATTTATGATGAAGTTCTATACTCCTTGTATAATGATATACTGCTTAGCCATTTTAAGATTCGCTTTCAAAACATACGGACTGCACCACTTCTTTGACAGTAAGTCGTGTTTGGTAGTTGTAATACTTATACTTCAGAATAAGGGATTAACCAGTAAAAATAATAGTGAATATAATAATAGTGAAAATGATAATGAATCACCTCTATATTAAATTCAGATATAAGATGATTGAGTCGTTATTTATTACTTTTTTATTAAGTAAGCCTGTTATGAGTCATTTACAGTGTGTTATCGTCAGCATGTTGTAGTATTACACTCTTTGATGTAAGGCTGGCCAGATCATTTGCACATATATATATTGAACAGAGTTGATGATAAAATACACAATTCTCTGAATTGAGTTGCATATTTAAAGGTTAAGAAGATGCAATAAAAAAATTGAAAACAGAAATATTATTTTGTAAAATATTCTTCAATTTCATTATCCAGGGGTGGGGTTTTATTACCCATGACTAACAAAGTATTAAAACGCCATTTTTTTTTAGAATGAAGCCCACATAGGTCTGAAAGCTGTGCGTGAGTAATGGGGTGAATGATGGTGATAATGAGTTGGACCTAAAGTTCTAGGTGGTTTCTGACCCACTAGAAAGTAATTAAAGCAGATAAGAGAGTCATTGCAACTGATCAAACCAGAGAGGTATCAAAGTGGTTACGTAAGCAATGAAAAAAATGGCATGTTATAAGAAAACAAATGTCTGTATTACTTGTATGCGGCGGGAGTCACCGGTGACTCCCGGCAATATGATAATAATTGTAGGATACGATTTGTCCTATGAAAAGTAGAGGTCCAAGTAGTTATAAAACTTCCTCATAGAGCGTTCAACTGTAGCTCCCCACTCCGATAAAATTCACTGAAGTTCATCTCTGTCGGGAGGCACCGGTGATACCCGCCGCACACAACTAATACATACCGGGAGTCACCGGTGACTCCCACCGCAATGATGGCAAGTTATTGAAAAAACAGGACGCAGTGAACGTGCTAATGATGGACGCTTGTATAACAGTTCATGGGGTCAGGAAGTTCATGAAAGGACTGCAAAAGTTAATTACCTGAAAAGATCGACCACTGAAGCGGAGGCAAGGAAAGAATAGACATCGCTGAGAGAGGAGCTCTTAGAGCTCCGTGAAGTTGTAGTGCACATGTTTCAAAAAATTATAAGAAAAACTGACAATAATCTACGATTTTTGTGTCGCAAGAATATATAAAAATTAATTTTTGCACTAGCATCGTTTTTTTTTATGTGCGGTAAAAGGTGCGGTCAAGGTCACAAATCAATGTTATTTTCCCTATACTAGAAGTGTGAACTTGTAGTGCACATGACCGAAAAATTCTGAAAAAAATTGACAATAATCTACGATTTTTGTGTCACCAGAATATGTGAGATAAAAATTTTGCACAAGCACGTTTTTTTTTTAACGAAAGAAGATACGCTATATCGCATAATGAATGCAAGCGGCGCTAAGTTGGTCAATGGAACGGCTCGTTAGCACAATGTAAGGCGAATAAGAAAACGATTCCTTTTTAGAAAGAATCAATGTTTATTATAAGATAAACTCAGAAGGATGAACATTCCAGTCGATATATGAATGTATACATGAATTGTACAAGCACAGTTTTTTAAAAAAAAATATTAAATTTCAAGAAAACTCATAATTTTCATGGGAGCCAAAAGGAAACAAGTCATGCTAGCCGAATGCATCAGGATTTAAGGCATGTTTTAGTTTCTAAACATTGATCATGATATTAGTAATCGAATAACAGCTCGAATGATTTTTGTACAAGCACAGTTTCTTAATAAAATATTAATTAAATTCAAGAAAACTCATAATTTTCATGGGAGCCAATAGGAAACAAGTCATGCTAGCCGAATGCATCAGGATTTAAGGCATGTTTCAGTTTCTAAACATTGATCATGGTATTAGTAATCAAATAACGACTCGAATGATTTTTGTACAAGCACAGTTTTTTAATAAAAAATTAGTTAATTTAAAGAAAACTCATAATTTTCGTGGGAGCCAATAGGAAACAAGTCACGCTAGCCGAATGCATCAGGATTTAAGGCATGTTTTAGTTTCTAAACATTGATCATGGTATTAGTAATCAAATAACGACTCGAATGATTTTTGTACAAGCACAGTTTTTTAATAAAAAATTAGTTAATTTAAAGAAAACTCATAATTTTCGTGGGAGCCAATAGGAAACAAGTCATGCTAGCCGAATGCATCAGGATTTAAGGCATGTTTTAGTTTCTAAACATTGATCATGGTATTAGTAATCGAATAACAACTTGAACGATTATTGTACAAGCACAGTTTTTTAATAAAAATTAGTTAATTTCTAGAACTCATCATTTTCGTTGGATCCGATAGGAAACAAGTCACGCTACCCGAATGCATGAGGATTTAAGGCATGTTTTAGTTTCTAAACATTGATCATGGTATTAGTAATCGAATAACAACTTGAACGATTATTGTACAAGCACAGTTTTTTAATAAAAATTAGTTAATTTCTAGAACTCATCATTTTCGTTGGATCCGATAGGAAACAAGTCACGCTACCCGAATGCATGAGGATTTAAGGCATGTTTTAGTTTCTAAACATTGATCATGGTATTAGTAATCGAATAACAACTCGAATGATTTTTGTACAAGCACAGTTTTTTAATAAAAAATTAGTTAATTTCAAGAAAACTCATGATTTTCGTGGGAACCAATAGGAAACAAGTCACGCTACCCGAATGCATCACTGTGCACTACAAGTTCACGGAGCTGAAGCTTAGTGACTGTCAGAAAGAGAAGAAGAGCATGTATTCCCCCACTTTGCCATGTTCTCCATGGTAATCACTGTCGTACGCACCACACATGCCCACTTCACAGTGGATGTGGCAAGTAGCGGTACTGGGGGAGTTGGGAGAAATTCTGTGTCTATTCTTTCCTTGCCCCTACTTTAGATGAAGTTGAAGCTATTTGTAAGCTTATTATGCCCTGAGTCCAATTCAAAGTAGATAATTTCAAAACTCACCTTTAATTCATGTTAAACAATGCTGGATCCTTGCACACAAGTGAAAGGGTCTAAAAATTAATCGGAGGGTGGCATAAAGTTTATTAATCACTAAACTTATTCATTTATCACTTATTAATCACCAATCAATTACTAGATGTGAATGTTACTATTTTTGGGCTTACCTTACCCGAAGCGGGTAATCACATGCTTAACACAAGCATCACGTCGCCTCTGCCGAAGGTGTATTTTGTCGTATTTAGTTGAGAACATTTTAAAAATTTCCATTAAATCTTAATTTGTCAAATCACCCACTAGAAAAAAATCTTCTCAAGCTGGGAGCGCCCTTTAATGCTTGTTGTAGAAGCTTCTATGTGAATCCTAATTCATAGAAATACAGTAATTAAAAAATGAATTGTTATTGATCATTCCCAACTACTGTATTCTCTATTATCCCCATCAATTTTTTGCCCATTTCTATCACAATTAAAGTACCATGTAAGTATAGTATGTATTTATATGTATAGTACTGTAACACATCCCGTTTTGACCAAGATCGAAACGGGAAGGCACAAAAGAAGGTGTTGCGCCTAGAGGCGGCGAATCATAAAGTACTGATAATATGCTAGTCAAGAGCAGGTAAAGTAAAATAAAAAGAAGGTTTTCGAATGACAAAGTCACCAGTACTCAATATATATTAGAAAAAGAAATACAAAATAAGAGGAAAATTAATATTAATTTTTGGTTACAAAGTTTAAAGTCATGACTATTAATTTTATCGACGAAATATAGCTTAGTAGGCCTACTAGCAAATAAATCAGGTTTTTCGGAGTTAATTATTTCGAAGCGAAGTGACGAAGAAAATTGTAGATCAGCTTACCATATTGTAGAAAAGGTAATAAGTGAGTGTCCGTGTTAATACATACTGAATCCTGTTAGGTTGTGAACATGTTTTGTAATCGTAATGTTTTAGTTCATTTCTCCTCCAACTTATGCAGCAATTTTGATATTAGATTATTGAGTACATGATATTAAAAAAAACCTGTTGAAAGAATAAAATACAATATTATCTAAATCGACTTACAATGAGAATCATAGTTGACCTAGACGAGAATCAACCCAAATTGTCTAGATTTCATAAGAAAGGTTACAATTTTTGTTCAAGAAAGAATGAAATTAAAGTCAAGAAAGTTAAACATGAGAAACAAGTATTACAACCATTAAAAGGAATAAATTATGGAAGATGAAAATTACTAAGAAAGTTACAAGAGAACTTGGTTATCCAGAATGAAATTATTTACTGTTATCCAGTAGATTCCAAAATTACTAAAAGAAAATTATATCAGAAGGATCAGAACTTTTACTGAAATAATTAATTTAAAAGACAAAATTAACAATAAATTGAAAGAAACTATTACAGAGTTTCATGAGGTTGAACAAGATCAATCAAGCAATACGAACAAGTAGAAATACGAATAAAACTCACCCAAATTGGTTTTTTTTTAAATTGGTGACAAAATCATTCGAAGTAAAAGAGATAAATAAAAAATAATTATCGAGTATCCATACTCTAAAATTAGTATCTCAATCCATGAGATAACTAAGGAGAATTTTCAAGAAGAATTAGACAAAGTTAACAATCTCCATTTTTTTGAATCGAACAGACCAGATTCTTTTTCGGTCAGCGTCACCTAGGCCGTTGGAACAGAAGTACCAACGTAACAACGCAGAATAATACATTTTACCACCATACTTTCCAATGATAAATTTATTAAAAATCACTAACAAATTTCTATAATTAGTAATAGAAAAAGAAAAGAAAATAATTAAGAAGAATGAATTAAATTTTGGTACAACCTCCTCCACTGGGGGTGAGAATTAAAGAAAGAAAAAAAAATGTACCAAAATTTCAGAAGAAAAGAAAAGAAAGAAGAGTAAGTAACAGGTTGGCCGGCCTATCACTCATCAGAAGAAAAGAAAAGAGAAAGAATATGATGATTGATCAGGTCATAATATTCCAAAGAAAGAAAGAAAAGAAAAAAACTATTACAGAAATTCATTAGTATTTTTTTTACAAATTTTAAAAGGATAAGAAAAATCACCTATTTAATTTAAAGATCACCAGGAGAATCATCTGGAGTTGAGGAAAAGAAAAACAAAATAAATGTTATCCTTCTTGGACAACTAGAATAACGTAAGACTAGTCAGTAACGCAGCTAGGTACTAACTTAGAAACGTACAAAATACTAAGAAGTACAGTAACATACTAAAATTACAAACAATACAACTTATAAATTAATAAGGGCAATAAGTAAATATTACTAATAATGCTAATAATACAAGAAATTACAGAACATAGGTAGTAGTAGGTGCGTCCACCTCTGAATACCAGAGAATTTCTCAAAAGAGAAAATTTACAAAATAAGTCACAAAGCAAAGGGAAAATCTAATTCGGATTATTACCCATCTTAAGTTGACTCACATGTGCTCTACGCACAAAAGTTTTTCCGTCAGGAGAAAACAATTTAACAGAGACAGGACTTAGCCACTCCTTAATAAGGTAGGGACCAGAATAACGAGGTAGTAATTTAGCAGTAACATTGTTAACAGCTTTACTAATAGGATGGGTTTTCAAGAAAACTTACTTCATCGCCAATCTTAAAGGGAATAGGATTACGATACACATCGTATCTCCTTTTACTATCGTTATGAGATTTCAATAAGTTCTGGTGAGCAGACTTCCAAATCTTATTAGTCTCCAAAACAAATTTTGAAGGAAGAATCTCATCAATTTTCCAAATATTCGAGAGAGAATTATTGGGTTTATGTCTGAACATTAATTCATGAGGAGTAAATTTACTTGACTCATGAAGAGAACAATTGAATGCTAAAGGTAACCATTGTAAAGTATAATCCCATTTATTTTGTTTGTCAGAATTAAATGCAATCAAACAAGACTTTAAATTTCTGTGAATACGTTCAATTTGATTACAATTGGGGTAATATTCAACAGAAGTAACATGATTTATTCCTTTCTGAAAACAGAAATTTTTAAAATAATGAGATTTAAATTGAGGTCCATTGTCAGAAACAATAATCTTCGGAATTCCAAAATTAATAAATATTTTTTGAAGTTCATTACAAATAGTAATTGAAGTAGTTTTACGAAGAGGAATGAGCCAACAATATTTACTAAAAGCATCCATGCAAGAAAAAATCATAGTATTTCCAGAGCTTGTGCGAGGCAAAGGTCCAACAGTGTCAATAAACAATTTTTCCATAGGCTGAGTAGCCACAGTTGAAGAAAGATAACCATAATTCTTTTTCTGAGCAGGCTTACTCATAGAACAAATCTGACAACTTCTAACCAGAGCAGAAATATCCTTACTCATTCCTTTCCAGAAGAATTTTTCCTTAATTTTGTTATAAGTTTTCAAAAAACCAGAATGTGCACCAAACAATGTTTCATGGAAATATTTGAAAACCATAGGTCTAAGAATAAGAGGAAGAACAATTTTAGCTTGATCAGCATTTCTACAAGAATGTAGAAGAACACCTTTAGAAATGCTGTACGGAAAAATATCTTTACCTTGAACTTTGTCATTAACAATTTCAGAAATAAAAGAATCCTGTTTTTGATATTGTAAAATATCAGAAAAACAAAGAGGGAAATCTGAGAGTGAAAGATTACACAAATTTTTACTCTCCACCTCATCACCAGGGTTATCTTCAAACATTCTACTAAGAGCATCTGCAATAACATTTTGAGTCCCTTTAATGTGTTCTACATCAAATTGAAAGGAATTAATTCGAAGAATCCAACGTCCAATGCGCCCCAATGGCTTTGGATTTTTTAAAACCCATTGCAACGCTGCACAATCGGTATGCAAAGTAAACCTGGTATGTTCAATGAAGAATCTAAATTTTTCAACCCCAAACAGAACAGCTAAAGCTTCCTTCTCGTAAGCAGAATATTTTCTTTCCAAAGTAGTTAAAGTTCTTGAAGCAAACGCAATAGGAGCAAGGCTACCATCATATTCCTGACTTAAAACACAACCTAAAGCAACACTAGAAGCGTCAGTTTGTAAAATAAAACGACGAGAAAAATCAGCTATTTTAAGAACAGGCGGTTGAGTGATGATTCTTTTCAACTTAATAAAAGCATCCTGACATTCTTTACTCCATACAAATTTAACATCCTTTTTTCTGAGATAATTCAGAGGAGCAGCAAGATCGGCGAGATTAGGAATAAACTTGTGATAGAAATTTATTATTCCCATGAACTTATGAATATCTTTCACTTTCTTAGGAATAGGAAAATCAGTAATAGATTTAGTTCGGTCAGTGTCAATAGTGATGGAATTGTGTGATACAATATGCCCAAGAAAGGAAATTTTAGGAACACAAAAGGTAACCTTATTAGGATTAACGGTAAGATTAGCCTTACGTAGGCGCAGGAAAACTTCATTTAAAACTTCAAGATGTTTATCAAAGGTCTCAGTATAAATGATCAGGTCGTCGAGATAGAAGTAGACATTTTTGAAACGAAGATCTCCAAAGATTTTCTCCATAAGACTAGAAAGAACTTGCGCTCCAGAGCTAATACCGTTAGGAATGCGCTTGTACTGGTACAGGTTGAAAGGAGTAGCAAAAGCAGTAAGCTTCTTTGAAGACTCAGTTAAAGGAATCTGACCATAAGCATTATTTAAGTCTAATGTCGAAAAGTACCTCGCCTTGGAAAAATGATGAAAAGAAGTATTAATATCCCCAATAGGACCTGACTGGAGTTCAACAATTTGATTAATTTTACGAAAATCACAGACTAATCTAAATTGAGGCTCTTCTCCTTCCCTAGTAGCTTTTGGAACAAGGAAACACGGACTACTGTACTGAGAATCAGAAACTTCAATAACATCCTCATCTAACAATTTTTGAATCTTCTCTCTCATAATTTTTGTTTTAATCGGATTAAGAGGATATGGTTGAGATCTTATTATTTTATTAGAAGTTAATTTAATATCATAATGAACAAGAGATGTCCCCCCCATTCGGTGAGTTAAAACATCAGGAAATTTAGCAATAACTTTATTTAATCTTTCCAATTCATGACTGAGAAGATGGGATTTATCACCAGGAATAACCTTTTCAACAACATTATTAACTAAAATGTTTTGTTTATGACTAAAAGCAAGAGAATTATTTATCAAATTATAAGTCCTATTT
>OX418220.1:45483491-45535313 GCA_948455865.1 Conomelus anceps
CAGTAACCGTTACTGCACTGAATTATTACTACGCGGTAACTGCAATGCATAACAGAGTATCAGTGGGTGATTGTAGGCCTACCAGTGGTGAGGATTCGGGGTATTGAAGAAAGATAGAAACGGAGGTTTAGGTGTGTTGGAGAAGGATGGGAATGGAGTTAATTTACATGAAGAATAGGACTGTAAAATGTAATCCGATGGTGGCTTGAGCTCGTTCGCCGCTCGTTCGTCAAAATAAAGTGCAGAGCAACGGCGAATATGAATCGCGTCAGTGATCCGATTGAAAATTGATTCACTAAACGGAAAGCGGCTTTATTACATGACGAACGCATAATTTTACGCATACAGTGAGAGAGAGAGAAAGAGAGGGTGAGAGAGAGTGGGAGAAAGAGAGGATGAGAGAGAGAGTGGTGAGAGAGGGAGATATATATTTGATATTTGATATTTATTTAATACATCTTACGTTGCCAGGTCTGGTAAGACTTATGGCAAACACTATAGTATAATTTCTATAACAAACAGAATCAAACATTAAGTAATTATAGTTGAAACATTTGAGAGAGACAGAGATAGAGTGATTAGATTAGATTACTTTATTTATTCAAATGTGTTCTTACATATAATATTTTTCCTGCAACTGCTCGTAAAGTAGTTCTTTACGTACTGAAAACTAATTGTAAAATACTTCTTTACTGCTCCGCAAGTGGTAAAGTACTTTACGCTCACCAGCTGTTTTCTTTACGCTTCTGTTTTGATTTTGACGTCTTCTCATTGGTGGATCACGGAATCTGTGAAATTCACATAACCTCAACAATGGCGAACGCTAACCAAATCCGCGCATGGTCTGTGATGTTACAAACTACAAGCTTTTATTGTGTTGGAATCCATAACTGCAGTTTTAGGAAAAATATTGTATGCAATTCGCGCGTGAAGTTTCTTTATCGCTCTCGCAAATTTACTGCGCTCCGCTATGCGTCGCGCAGTAAATGTTTTGGCTCGAGCGATGAAGTCGCGCTTCACGCTCTTAATACATAAATAACCATTTCGTCATACTCGTACATATTCACCACTTTACCGAGCGTTGAATCGAGGCGGTAAACGTCTGTTTACAGAAAGGACAGCTGATTTTCATTACCGCATTCTTGTAAACCGACTTCCAAAAAGAACAAGGTTCTATTTTCAATTTTTCAATTTTCAATTATTCAATTTATTCACTGTATTATTACAACAAAGGTCCTCCTAAACCAGTAGGTTTTTCAGGAGGTGCCATATATTGATTTATATGATTTATATTGATTATATATTTATTCGACCTGTTTTTTTTTATGTTTGTACATCAATCATTACAATATTGAACCAATTTCGATGAAAGAGCATCGCTTAGCGGTGGTCCCATCCAAGTTTCACAAGGATCGGCCCAATACTTATAGTCCAATATTAAACAAAAAGGAGCATTCTTCGATGTCTTCATTTCAATCTTGTTTGAATAGGATAGTTCCACACATAACCGCCAATCGGATAACCGGTGTCGTTTACCAGACTGATCATTGTATCATATGGATCGCTTCACATCTAGACGATTTTCGAAATCATATGATGCAATGCAATTATGCCGGGTAAACTACATCGGTTACCCAAAGCTGGTTCAGTGTGAAACAAGCCTGTAATGTCCCGTTTTGACCAATCACGTGAACTTAATTTGAATCGAGAATAAGAAGAATATAATATTTCTGTTTATAAGTTCATATGAAAATTGTAAATAATTTAGTTGATGTTATGGAGTCATAGGAATAAGGTTATTTAGTTTCAATCATGAGTTGGAGTGAAAAATGTTTTTCAGACTGAGAGAGTTCGTTCTTCTCTACCCAACCGTCATAAATCTACAATACATTTGTAATACGTAGTTATTTTTTGATGAGTATTTCATTTTGGAGAACATTTTCATCCGATTTTCTACGTGTTCTATATTGGCGAGCCAATATCGTTTAGAGTCATTTATCAGTCAGTTTATCAGTCAGTTTAGAGTCATTTATCAGACATTTATCAATGTCGTTTAGAGTCAATAGATAGTAAGTTTTTCTTGAGGTATAGAATTTTTTTTAAATTTTAAAACTGGATAATTGTAGTGAAAAAAGTGAAAAATGACATCGACTACATTTGACTTGTGAACGAACAGTGTTTCATTATAGGTTTAGAGTTTCAAAATGAATTTTTTTTAAATCTAAGGAATTGTAGTTATGGAATAAAATCAACTCTATTCCAAAGATTTATGCTTTTTTTTAATATTGTTACGGGTTATATCTCTAAAATAATGCTGGCAACCTTCAAATAATCACTCGCGCTTTATTGATACAAATTACTGATAACTCGCACTCATCAGTTATATCACACAAAAGAAATCAATTATAAACAGAGAAATCGATAATTTTTAGCTAATAAAGTATTTGCTATATTACTGGACAAAAATCAAGCACTAACTATTAAAAGGCCGATCAAATGGAAAATAATAACTGTTCAACAATTCAAAAAGAAGCGTCTAAAACATAACAGTTGAAACACTACAAGCACTTACGAGTCACTGTATAAACTGTTGAAGAAGCCTGAATAATAATCTGTCACAATATACTGCGTTATCACTCAACACACTGTCGGACTACTTTTTTTAGTGGAAATATTTGATGGAAACAGAAATTTGAACACAACCTATGGACATAACCTAATTTGGACTATTTATGTGACAAATTTGTAATTTGAACTGTTTTGGGCAAATGCCTGTAGTTTTTTTTACTTGATTGTAATAATTTCATCAAATAAATAAATAAATAAATAAACACATTAAACGGTCATATAACACAGTTTGTATTAGTGCTCACTGGTAGTACGGTTTGTATGAGCGGGAACTGTCACTGTCACTCTGCCACATTAATGTTCAGACACAACTGACTAACGTATTCATTTTTCATAATCCAGATAGAATGAGAGAGCTCTCGATTTCTCTATAAAATTCTAAAGTAAACAGATAAGACATTCTCCAATCATCGAGACTTTTCTATTTAAACAGATGTTTCATTCTAAAGATGTCCTCATAAACCGCAAGGCGAGGAGAGTATGGGGGGAACAGCAAACAAAGCACGCTGCTTATTGCAACCGGAAGACGTATTGACACAGCAGTAATTACATTGAAAATTACTGTTCTTTCTTTCTTTCTTTCTTGCCTTGTCCATAACAATATAATATCAGACACATGGCTGCTAAATTTGGGCCTTATATCATCAATAAAGTGGCAAATGTTGTCTTTCAAAATTGGCAGTCGTCTCTGGATTTTTACATATGAGCGACGATTGACAAACAACATTTGCCGCGTTATTGCCGATGTACGACCTCAAATGCTGAAAAAATTGCTTCAACTGAAAAGTTTATCCGCCATTATATTCGTGGAGTGATGTGTTCGTTATTTTCGGCTTTTTAGCTTACGCTTTTGAAAAGTATTCCACTTCAAAGAACTTTGAGCATTAAAGAACACATCTTCTTTGGATATTGGCTTCAAGCTGCCAATTTATTTATTTTAATCCGTCAATCGGGGTTTCGACCTTGAGTTCCAACTTCGCCCTTAATATAGGAAATCAATCAATCAATAATTTGTTATGCTTAGTTCTTAGAGCTCTTAGTTCTTATTTCTTAGGTCTTTCTATATGTGAATTCTTAGAGTTTCATAACAATGTGTAAATTGGATTCTTTATCTTCGTTTTCTGAAGTTTCATTTAAATTTATTAGTTTCCTTTTTCTCTAGTTGGTTTATTTCTGTTTAGTACTCGTTTTCCAATAAAACAGGTTTTGTAAAAATAATATGAAACTATAATTCTATGATTGTAATGTTATAAAGTGGGAATGAAAAAATTGTAGTAAACATAATTATTTTGGTTTATGGGTACTGCAATGACACGAGTGACGTCATTCGCGTGAAGGGGTTGGGTGAAGAGAGAGACAATAGAATAGAAAGAGATTCAAATAGCTTTAGTTGAGTGAAGGTACAATACACAATATGAAATCAACTAGATTTATTGAAAGATAGAAGACTGTACAAAATAGATACAAGCCGATAAATTTACTCTGTTACTACATTTTTTTTTTTTTGGGAGGATGAAGCCCACATAGGTATTATGCCTGTGCGTGGGTAATGAATTGTATGATAGTGATTGATGAGTTGAACCTACAATTTTTGGTGGGTTCCGAACCACCGGGAAGAAATTTTACAGCAGAAAACAGAGCCAATTTACATTGGTTTTAAGTTTCTTTGCTAACATTGATAAGAATGTCTGCATAATAAATAAAATGGAATGCGTTAACACAAAATAGAGAGAGAATAGAATCGAGTATTTATTGTAAAATTATTTCAAGGCTAGGAGCCTATTGAAACACAAAAAATATCACAATATTATTACAAAGAATGAATAATTTTACAAAACCTGCGCAAGTAATAAACAAAAAGAGAGAGAGGGAATGAGAGAGGGGGCTTCCTAAGGTGATGAACAGAGTCTTTTAAATCTGGCAACAAACGATATGAGAAATAATTTCAAGATCAAAATATTGAGAGGAGGTAATCTGCTGAGAATGATGTTTTTTTACTGTAAGCGAGACGGATATTGGGGGCACTTATATTAAGTTAATTCGAATTCTTCTCAAGAATAAACTTTTTCAATATTAGCAACATCATCTCGAAGAAGCAAGCAATATTAGGCAGGAATTTTTAATATTGTGATAGGTTGCTTCACCAGTTTATAATGCAGGATCAGTGATAATTTTTTTTAAAGTTAAAGACATGGACTAAGACTTGGAAAAATCTTTTATTACTGAGAAATCTTCTCACTGAGAAAGCCAACGATTAAGTTAAAAAAATTAGAGCATTAGAATTTTTATTGCCAAATTGATAAAAATAAACAAAAATAGGCATTCTCCTTCAAACCGATTGCATCTGTTATAACAGAAAAATCTTCAACAACTATAAGTAGCCTAGCCTATGATTAAATTTTTTAAAAAATTGGGTAAATTAAAAAAAATTCTTGCTAGTTTCATTGAAATAAACATTCTCCTTTAAACAGATTACAATTAAATTGAACAGTATATAATAGTAAAATTACTTCATAAAATAGAATAACTACCTATTTTAGATTGTTTTTTTCCTAATCCCTCAATCAGAAAGCTTGACTTATCTGGCAGTAAGTTTGTGACATTTTCTTTTGAAGAGTGCTATAGCACAATGCGAATTTCACAATACAGATATAGGCCTACAACAAACCAAGAGCAAAATTATTTAATAGGAGTAGGCTTATTATAGACGTATTGTACATTATTATTATTATCATTATTATTTTTATTATTATTATTATTATTATTATTATTATTATTATTATTATGGTAACGTTGTCTATTACTTAAAAAAGCTAATGACAATAAAAAACAATTATTTATTTAGTAAAAGTAAATGTGCATGGCTTTTATTGGTGGGGGACACTTACGGGTAGTTCCACCTCGCCGCTTGAGCCATGTTATTGGAAGCATGGTGGACCTACAAAATTAGGTGGATTCCGAACCACCGGGAAGTAGTTTTACAGCAGAGAACAGAGTCTTTTTGCTGGCTGATCCAATCGGTCAACCTTACAGAGAGAACCCAGGAGAACGTTGCTTATTTAATCTGATTGAACAGGTACCTGCTACGGCTCACTGCTATCAATTCCCTATTATTTATTTAGTGTTGAAATAGCTTCATTATACAGCTAGTTTGAGTAAGGTTCATTGACATCGCTTTCTAACCTATTATGTTCACTTTATAAAGTATTCGTAGATAAATATTATTGTCCCACGAATAAAAGAGAAACAAACGTAGATTCCCATTCATTACCAGCTTTGCTCTCCGCTCATAAAATTCAGTTTTTCACGCATACAGGTGAATGCATCCCAAGTTCCTTTTTTTACTCTCAGAATGTCAGACACAAAAATGCAACTGTTTCTCTAGACGTGTGTAGTAGTGACGTAGAGCATAGAGCGACACTTTACGACCGCAGAACTGACACTACAATTACAACTGACCTGAATTAATATGTCTGCTGGCATTCCCCACTTGATGAATTTATCTGAGCCTCTCCTCAAAAAAACTCGTCTGTAACTCACTAAATTCCCCTACCACAGCTACCTGTAACCCTAACAAATTTATCTGAACACCTCCGGCCACCAAAACCCCCCCTAAAACCCCCCGAACCACCCTGTACCCCTTACAAATTTATCTGAACCCCCTTCAACCAAAGCTCCCCTTTAACTCCCTTAAACGATTCATCTGAACCCTCTCCAAAAAAATTCTATCTCCCTTTACCATTGTATTTGAATCCTAAATGCTCTCCGGAGTGTACTCAATGTGTTTCAGACTTTTCTGGGACATCTATGTTGCAAGGTGTAGTAGGATGGGCTTGCTAAATCTATTTGATATTGATCATCCCTGTCTATACAACAGCTGATTCTTTTGTCTATCTCTGTTTGTTTGTGACCACAGACAAGGAGAAAAAATGACTGTGTGAATTATTAGCATTCGTCGAAACGGTTTTCTATTTCTGTTTGATATTGTTTCCCCCGGTTACACAAACGTCCTATCATAATGATGGTTCGTTATCTGTTTCACTTTTATACCAGGCTGCTATCCATCAAATCATTCAGTATAAAAGTGAGCGATTATTTGGTTCAAAAGTTTTCTGTTATTCGAGCAATGATAGCTAGATTACAATGCAGCTAACAGAGTCAGATAAAAATTTAAATTTCCGAGATCTGCTGAGCAAAATATATTATAAAATAAATTAGTTCAAGGTGAACCGATAATTCGTTATAAATTGAACAATGTCAATAAATCGTATTATATTGTTTGGAGAGTGAATTAGCTTTTAGAATTATAAAATACATGCATTAGTGACTAGTGCAATGAATAATAAGACTTAAAGTTGTCACAGCCACATTTATTGATAACTTTGAGAAACTAGTTTCGGTTGTTATACCGTTATCAATCTCAAACAAACTAAAACTGAAGTACAGAGTAGCTTAATATATTATACTAAACACAGAATGATGCTATTGGGTGAGGGAGAAAGTTCTTCTGATAGGCTGACATTCATTAAAGGTCTGTGATTTGCTGAATTTCATAACAAGTAACGCCCACTGGTGGGAGGAGCGACAAGCAAAAATAAGTCTCAAAATCAAGAACCAAAAACCGCGAACACCTAGAAAGCAGCAAACAAGAACAATACACAACTAGGCTAGAATTTAAAAAATTTTAATTAAAAAATTGAAGTTCACTGACATGCAGTCAAGGACAACCGAGAAAACGAAAGTACTGTAGTTTTCATATAACTTGGCAGCAGCAGTATGTTGGGTTCAGATGTAGCATGTCCCATCTGCTACACGCTGCCAAGTTATATGAATACTACAGTACCGTTATTAAAATTCAGGTCAGAATTATTATGAAACCAAGTTAGTTGTATTGAATTGGTTTAAACAAATTTGGTTGTTTAAAATTGTATTGGAATCGTTTTTTACCAACCTGGTTGTCTCCAAAGCTTCTAAAATGTTCAATTGGCTGTCTTACCCAATCAAATGTAGAAATTCAACATGTCGGTCTTGAACTTGTGTACATTAGTACATAAGCATTGTTCATGCTCTGCAAAATTTGAATCTCCGTTTTGGGTTTTCCAATCACGAATATTTTAATTTATTCTACGTTTGAAATTTCTACCGGTCTGACTCACATAACAGGCATTATAATCACCTCAATTCAATTTATAAACTCCACTTTTATCCCAAATGCAATTCAATCTTTTTTTCCGGAGGATATGAAAGGAACCGGAATCTATAGAATGCTGCAGTTTGTGTGATATAGGGTGACATGAGTGATGAGGTATGATTACATCGGTATGAGTCGCTTTTCTAAAAATAGAGAAATTGTGGGTTCCTGTGGTATGATCCATTCTTAAATCTAGAAAGTTTAAAGCACTATTCTCTTCTACGGTAAATTTAATCTCATGGTGTAAACTATTCAAATAACTGAAAAATTAAATGATCGAATTGTCTATTACTACCCTTCGACAAACAAATAATATCATCTACTTATTTAAACTTAAAAATCCTATTCTTGAATTGGTTATTGTTTTTAAAAAATTTGCATTCAATGTTATTTATAAATAATTCAGCCAGTAGTGGTTAAAGTGGTGAACCCATCTTTCCGTTCACAAAATTTATTTTCAGACTTGAAATAATTATATTCAGTACATAACTTCATCAATCCTAACAGCTCAGTTCTAATAATATGTTTAAAAATTAAATTAATGTTCAAATTTCACTGTTGAAAACTATTACTGTTTCAAAATGTGTTCAGATACAGGAAGCTAATAGAACATCTGATAACATATTATTATAATTGTAGTTTCGATGATCTTCTCAGCTCTGTTGAGGCTTTCTTCAGCCCGTTTAAGGATTATAGATTAAAGATTGTGAAAAATTAGTTATATAAATAGAAACAAGTTTATAAGACGAATGAACAGGAATATTTTTGATTTTATTGACTAGCAATATGCATGTTTTATACCAATTTCGGGTTGGACTCCCATTAACGATCTGAAGCCACTATTAAGTTTGTGGGCCAATATTTCAATTTCATAGTCACAAGACCTAGGGCCGTATTTCTGAACGATCCTTTAGTGTCTCTTGACTCGAGGGAGTCTTAAAATGTCTATATTCTAAATGCATTTCAATAGTTCCTCAAGTCAAGAGGCACTGAAAGATCGTTCATAAAGACGGCCCTAGGTCTTGTAACTGTGAATCTAATAATACTATATAATAAATAGAAAAATACTCATAATAAAATAAATATTTATAGTACTAAACAATTAATTTGATAATATTTATCAATTACAATAAATAAATCATAATTATAATATAATAATATATAATATATTATAATATAATAATTTGGTATGCCAAACCGTTCAAACCTGAATAATTGGCTTTGTCACTAATACCATCAGATATTGTGAATTTGGATAATGTAATTCATCTAATTTATTATAAATAATGACATTTCATGATGAATTAATCATTTAAAGTATTATTTGTTGACTTGATGAAAATACTCTAAACTCTAGATTATTTTTTGTGTAAACTCATACCATTCGACATGCTAAATAATTTAAATTATGTAATTCATCTGATCATATTATTGATGATAATAATCCATGATAAAATAATAATTGATGATTAATGATTGTCTTTTTCATCACTCTGCAATATAAAGTGCTTTGGGTAAAATTGAGACACACGAGCACCCTCTTCCACTTAATCAACAAATTATTGAATGAATTCATAATTGAATGAATTATTTTATCATTTAGATGGAATAATTAAGTGATTCTGAAAAACTGCACGTTCAAGAGATTAGGAAGCTCTGAATAATGAAGTCCTATCAATTTGTGATTCTAATTTATTTTTCGTGGCATGGAAACTGACTGATAGGTTCATTAATTCTCAACATCCAGTCATAAAAACATGCTCAGTAATCTATATAATATTAGAGTGTGTGTGTGTGTGTGTGTGTGTGTGTGTGTGTGTGTGTGTGTGTGTGTGTGTGTGTGTGTGTGTGTGTGTGTGTGTGTGTGTGTGTGTGTGTGTGTGTGTGTGTGTGTGTGTGTGTGTGTGTGTGTGTGTGTGTGTGTGTGTGTGTGTGTGTGTGTGTGTGTGTGTGTGTGTGTGTGTGTGTGTGTGTGTGTGTGTGTGTGTGTGTGTGTGTGTGTGTGTGTGTGTGTGTGTGTGTGTGTGTGTGTGTGTGTGTGTGTGTGTGTGTGTGTGTGTTTTGTCTCATAGATTTCACAAAGCACAAAGCTTCCTCTTAACTCGATTCAGTGCACCTCGGAGTCCGATTTTTGCTTTTCCTTTTAGACTTTACAAAATTAAAGTTCAAATTTCACTTATAGGCACTATTACTGTTTCAAAATGTGTTTAGATACAGGAAGCTCATAGAACATCTAACATGGTGAGTCACTATGGTGATAATAAAGATGATACGCCGATGTCTCTTAAGCCAAAGCGACAGATTAGCTCTGTATCAACATTACAGCTGTTAATTACCCAGCGTCATGCGAGCTTACTTATAGTGTGTATTGAGCTTTTCCTTTACATTAATCTGAATGCAGGTGAGGGAGGCTGCAAAGTTGCTATAAAGATAATTACTTATAAAAAACACTAAAAATTCACATAAGTGTAAAAACAGTTTAGTTGTGATCTTCTCTCTTCAAATAGATGAACTGCAAGGAATTAACACTTTATGATATTTCACTCACCCTTCCCAATTTCGTAATTTTGTGACCACTACCATAAGTTATCGACCAGAGAAGAAAAAAATTCCACTATCAAAATCACTTTTCTTTCATGTGTTTTATTAAAACTCATGCGAAATTCCAAACTCACCTCTTTTCAGAGAATAACCCACCACTAACTCACTATGATTGTAAATTATAAGTTTGACCTCTTTCACCAATCGTTTTTTGAGAATGAAGCCCACATAGGTCTGAGACATGTGCGTGGGTAATGAATTGGATGATGGTGAATGTTGAGTTGGACCTACAGTTTTAGGTGGGTTCCGAACCACCAGGAAGAGATTTACAGATGAGACTAGAGTATATTTGCTGGTCTTACAGAGAGAGCCCAGAAGTTCGTAGTTTATCTTTATCTGACTGAACAGATACCAGCTCACTGCTATAAATTCCCTTTTTATTTGTTGGTGGGCCTAATTGATCATGAAACTGTGTATTTTCTACGAAATATGATTTGCACAATCCGTTTCAAGATTATATTTAAATTCAATTTACAATTCACTCTCATATTAATCAATCATCTTTTACAGAATATTTTCGTTAGGCTTTAAACCTCAGCTATACTTTTAGGGTAAAAACCATTCACAACAAGAAAAAAAATTGTAAGGCTCACTGACACCTCTCTAACCCATCTGAACCATATCCTCTTAGGATAAAAATCATACGGAATAAGAAAAAACAAGTTGTGAGGCTCAAGAAATGCAATCCAAGAAACGGGATCAGCCTTTCACACGGGTCTCGTTAATATTCCACAACTGATCCAAGTTTTTCCAGCGTCAGAAGGTTCTAGAATAAGGGAAGAAATAATTTTTTTGTTTTCAGATCTTATGATTTATTTCCTGAACTCTCCTCATCGAAAGGTGGTTGAATAGTTGGATGGTGGGTGGGGGAGGGGGCTCGATTTGCAATTCCTAACCTCCTCCATCTTGGAAAAGAGCAGGGATATAAAAAATCGAAGGAGAATCTGGAATTGTTTGATTTGTAGCTTACTGATTTTTCTGAAAATTGTATTATAATTTATAATTTGAAAATAATGGGGTACTGTACTTGTTAAGAATAAATTTCTTAATTTGGAGGTTTCTCGTATTCTTTTTTTTCTGGAAATTGTATTATAATTAGGAAATTATACAACAATATTAAATCATAGAATTGAAATTCAATTGTATAAGACTTCTTTTAAAAAACTCCTCACTCGACCTCGCGTCATGAAAAAGTAAGAAGGAGGAGAAGAAAATTAAAAAAAAGAATAAAAGAGAATAAGGTGAAGAAGGAGAACCAATACCGTAGCTGGATGTCTAGAGGCCCCAGGCAGGAAGTAAATTTGGGTTCCCCTTTGGTAGAAAGCCCCGGGGCAGTGCCCCAGCTACCCTAGCCCAGCTAAGGACATATTTGTAACAATCCATTCATCAATTTAATGAATAGAGACAATAATAAATTCATGAAGTGGCATTCATGAATTCAATTAACAGGAATGGATCATTCATTTGGATTTTATTGTTATTATTTGTAGCTTACTGGGAAGTTTTTAGATTATTAGTTGGAATGTATAGCTAGAGTATAGTATAAACAAACTAATCATAATCATAAAAACTATTACCCAAACTTAGAATGAGAAATATTCATGATTATAGTTCGTTTCAGTCACTTTTATCACAATCTGAAAGTTTCTACTTGGGAGTTAAAACAAAACATTCATCCTTTTTGAACTTTTATTCAAAAATAATTTTTGTTTCAGATCTCTGTATGAAAGAGAAGGAGAAAAGTGGTAAGTTGCTGATTGAATGCACTTTTTTAAATAACTATTTATTAAACAGAATTTATTAATTTCGAATTCCTTTAATTGCTATTACTGTTCAATGCTGTTGTCAATATCCGCCATTGCGGAAGTCTTCAGTATAAAGTAATAGCAATTAAAGGAATTCGAAATTAATAAATTCTGTTTATGTATATTTGTCAGTTTATTCAATTGTCAGTCACTTCAAACTAACTTGTGAGATACGAGCCGATATGGCCAAGTTGAAAATGAATGCTGCTGTACATGGTCTAGTGGTTAAGGGCGCTCAACCGGCAATTGAGAGATCCGTGGTTCGATTCCTGGTGGTGACTGATATTTTTGTACAGTAGCATTCATCGATTCCCATCAGCTGTTCAATGCTGTTGTCAATATCCGCCATTGCGGAAGTCTTCAGTATAAAGTAATAGCAATTAAAGGAATTCGAAATTAATAAATTCTGTTTATGTATATTTGTCAGTTTATTCAATTGTCAGTCACTTCAAACTAACTTGTGAGATACGAGCCGATATGGCCAAGTTGAAAATGAATGCTGCTGTACATGGTCTAGTGGTTAAGGGCGCTCAACCGGCAATTGAGAGATCCGTGGTTCGATTCCTGGTGGTGACTGATATTTTTGTACAGTAGCATTCATCGATTCCCATCAGCTGTTCAATGCTGTTGTCAATATCCGCCATTGCGGAAGTCTTCAGTATAAAGTAATAGCAATTAAAGGAATTCGAAATTAATAAATTCTGTTCATGTATATTTGTCAGTTTATTCAATTGTCAGTCACTTCAAACTAACTTGTGAACTATTTATTCATTATAAAACACAATCCAGCAAAGATACACCACTCTATAGCCCACAATTACCTCCTTTCAATTTCATTGTTAATTTCAATTATTGATCATTAATTGTAAGTTTTATCATGAAAAAACTATTTTTTTTATTTAATAGATTACCTTCTCTCTCCAATATTTATTTATTTATTCATTTAAAAAACGCAATCAAGTAATGATACAACAGGCTACTATCCACAACTACTTTCTTTAACAATTTCAATATTCATTACAATTAAATACTGTATAATTTACATCACAACTTGTGAGTTTCATTATAAAAATAAATTATTTTTAATTTATCGTATGACAGCATGTCACATTAATAATCTAATATAAATCTAATTGCATCAAAATCAAAATCTAAAAGTGCCTTTCGAGGTCAAGAGAGCCATTGGTCTGTCTAACCACCTGCAACTAATTTAGTGCTTAATTGCGTAAGGTGAATGCACTAATGGGGCGAACTACGTTAAACCTAAATATTTTTTAATATGTTTAAACTGCAAATTATTAAGATCTTCTCAACAATTAAAAAAACTTAATATCTTGTGGGATTGACATAGATACAACTCGTTTAGTTTAATGAGGGAAGTACTCGCAACCCACCTCACTCATGTTGCGTAGTACGCACATTGGACCACAACATAATTTTGAGGTCCGAAGAGTCACCTAATCAAAGTCGGATTACATACATACAAGATCTTTTACCCTTCTAAATAATGTAACGGAAATTTTGTTGGGGGCCACATGGAAGGATTAGAATGAAAGGAAAAGAACAAAAGTATTATGAATATAGTCAGCTTATTGTGGTTTGAATGCCTCATATGTCCAACATACCTCAGTTAGAGTTTCTAGCGAATAAATACTGCAATAAATTCTTGTTCAACAAAATCGGAAACTGGAATAAATAATAAATTTCACGATCTTCGAAAAAAAAAAATAATAAAAGGAGAGGACGAACAGGAAGAGCAAAATACTGGCAAATAAACTTCGTAGAATCAGTGGAAGCTTGAAATATTACGACACGGGCTTTAAATTGCTAAGAAGAAATCTTTCATGCTATATCAATGTTTGGAATTTAAAATATTGTTCCAGCCCGTTTCAGTGAGTGTTTACCTTGTTCAATGCTGGATGATTTACAGTAAAGCCGCGTCTCCACCAACCGAACATATCTGCCGAACATTGCTAGCGAATAAAAAAAATGGTCTAACTTTAAACATATGGGTTACCGAATATGTTCGTGAGTTCAATTGCAATGTTCGGTCTGTCAGCGAACAGTTACGACCAACAACAGTTTCCCGCCACTACTCCCACTACAACGATCATAATGTTCGAGAAGGCGTCCACACCAAACCAACACCAAAAAATGTTCGGCGACATCAGCTGATTCCAGCGAACACTGTTCCCCAAGGTGGAGACGCGGCTTAAGAGAATCTTCTTACTTTTACTTCTCTTTTTCCTTATCTTTCTCCTCCTTCTTTGTCTTCTTTTTCTCCTTCATCTTCTTTTTCTCCTTTCTCTCCATTTTCTTCCCTCCTTTTTCACTCCTCTTCATCATTGCACCGTCTTTCTCCTCTCCTTCCTCTTCCTCATTCTCTCTTCCTTCTCTTTTTCCTCTTTTTTTCCCTTCTTCCTCTTCTTCCTCTTCTTCCTCTTCTTCCTCTTCATCCTCTTTTTCCTCGTCCTCCTCATCAACTTCTTCGTCATCTTACTCCTCTTCCTTCGCTTCTTCCGCTTCATCCACATCCTCCTCCTCTTCCCCTTCATCATTTTTACACCTCTTCCTCCTTTTCCTCCACTTTCTTCTTTTTCACCTCTTCCTCCTCTACCTCCTCTTCCTTATCTCAATACGCTTCTTCCTCTTCCTCCTTCTACTCCTCTCACTCCCCTTCCTCCTCTAGCTTCTCATACCAAACTTCCTCCTCTTTCTCCTTTTGCTCCTTTTCCTTCTCTTTCTCCTGTTACCCATATTACCCTCTTCTTACTCTGGCTTTTTTCCTTCTCATTCTCCACTTCCTCCTCTTTCTTCTTATCCTCCTCTTCCTCCTCTTACTTCTCTTCCTCCTCTTCCTCCTCTTCCTCCTCTTCCTCCTCTTCCTCCTCTTCCTCCTCTTCCTCCTCTTCCTCCTCTTCCTCCTCTTCCTCCTCTTCCTCCTTTTCCTCCTCTTCCTCCTCTTCGTCCTCTTTCTCCTTTTTCTACAATTCCTCCTCTTCTTCCTCTTCATCATCTTCCTCTTACTCCTCCTCTTCATCATCTTCCTCTTACTCCTCCTCTTCATCATCTTCCTCTTACTCCTTCTCCACCTCAGCTACCTTGTTCCCATCTTAATGCCCCTCATTCTTTATCCATTTTTTTAATAATTTCAACACTCTTATTTCCTCTTTTACAAAATTCTCAAATTATTGAGGACAAAGCCATTTGAGAATTCTCTGTCTGATGTAACATCCTCAATTCAAAAGAAATAAAAGAATTAATTTCTCTGTTACTTTTTGAAAACACAAAAATTAAATTGTGAAGATTTGAGCAAATTGTAGTATGCTGTAAGAAGCACGTATTTCAGCCGCATTCTGATAAGACTGACTGTCACTACTCCTGCGGTCACGACATCGGTTCCCGTTCAGCCGGGCATATTTTGTGTCGTCACCTACAGAGTCACGCACATGCGAATAAACGTTTTTGTAAATAGTAGTTTCGTTGAATTGAATATGATGACATCTGCAAGATAGCATCCCATAAAGTAGCGACAAAAAATCTATAAACCATTCAAATGAATACTGGCTACATCCAAGACAGTAGTATTTTTGAGTTTACTGCTTCTATTTGTTTTATTTTTACTGCTTTTATTTTATTTGTTAAAAAACCGTTTTCTAAAGAGTAGGAAATCAAGCATGAAATTAATGCATTCAGTACTGAGCAAGGAAGCCATTTGGAACATTTTTTGTAGAAGTTCAAGTTAGTAATTTGTGCATATTGAACTGATAATAATTGAAGTTTGTGAATATATTTGGTTTACTTAATTTCGCCATTCGTTTACCTTCTGATGTGCGCGACTTAATGACCACTCTGTACTTACAAGTGTCTCAAACTCATAAGGTCGTCATCAGAAAAAAACGACTAAGCTTCATAATATTCCTAGAACTTTTTTGTAGTGGTGAAGGTGATATTGTGGAAGGTATCCATAATGAATAGTAAGAAGAAATTGTCACGACCACATTTATTAAAAATATTGAGAAATTAGTTTTGGTTGTTATAGCATTATCAATCTCAAACAAACTAAAACTAAAGTACAGAGTAGCTTGATATTATACTAAACATTGAATGATACTATTGGCTAAGCAAGAAAGAGGCTGGCCTTCAATGAAGGTTGTGATTGGCTGAAGGCCATAACAAGTCACGCCCCCTGGTGGGAGGAGTAACAAGCAAAAATAAGAGTCAAATCAAGATCCAAAAACCGTGAACATCTAGAAAGCAACAAAGAAGAAAAATACACAATAAGGCAAGAGTGAATCAAATTAAAATTAAAAATTAGAAGCTCACTGAAAAAAGATCAAAAGTACCGTTTTTAAAATGTGGGCTAGAATTGTGAAGAAACCAAGTTTATTGTATTGAATAATTGGTTAAAATAAATTTGGTCATTTAAACTAGTATTGGAATCGATTTTAACCAACCTAGTTATCTCAAAAGCGTCTAAAATGTTCAATTATCTGCCTTTGCCAATCAAATGCAGAAATTCAACATTTTCTTCAGCCTTGAACTCGTGCCCATTATAAAAAGATGCTTTGCAAAATTTGAATCTGCTCTTTGGGTTTTCCAATCCATAATATGTTTATTTATTCTACATGTGAAACTTAGATGTTCACAGTTTTTGATTCTTGATTTGACTCTTATTCTTGCTTGTTACTCGTCCCACCAGTGGCCTTCAGCCAATCACAACCTTAAATGAGGGTCAGCCTCTCTCTCACTTAGCCAATAGTATCATTCCATGTTTAGTAGACTATATATTAAGCTACTCTGTTCTTTAGTTTTAGTTTGTTTGAGATTGATAATGGTATAACAACCGAAACTAGTTTCTCAATATTTTAATAAATGTGGTTGTGACCATTTCGTCTTATTATTCAATATTCCTAAAACCTGTAAAACCTAAAACCTCATTATTGATGAAAAAGTGTAAACATCTCTAAAATTAAGATCATGACAATGAACGAAGAATATTTTCCGTTTTATTATCTCAATAATTCTCTGGAATTTGGGGCGGAGAATTACAATACTGGACTGCTTGAAGCGTACTTCAGTCGATCACTTCTGACAGACAGCTCTAATTCGGCCTGATATTTTGCAGCATGCAAATCTCTCGCTTTTGTTTTGGGTAGGAATGGACCAGCAGCTAAATACAGTATAATGGGCGAGTGCCAAACACAGTACAACATCATCCAAGGATTTCGCGTCAATATTATAATAATGCTGTACATTTTGAGCAGCGTGTATACATACACTTTTAAAGTGTATAGATATAAATGAATGATGTTTTGACATGTCGGGAATGACAGAAATTTTCGGTTGAAAATTTCGTGTTCACTAATCTGTGACGAAAATGTGTCGAAACGTTGTTTTGTTTAATCGCTGAATATTTGGACACGAGAACTGGGAATTAGCGGCGATTGTTTGTGAATTATCCTCGAAATTCTCTCTTTTCCACCCTCTCTTCATTGTTTCTCTCTCACACACACTCACTCATTTTCTCACCGTCACACTCACTCACTCTCTCTCTCTCACACCTTTTCTCTCTCTCTTCTCTCACACCTTTTCTCTTTCAATCCAATATCAACATGTGTCACAAGCAGGCAGACCCGTGTTTCACAGTAAAATATACAGCAGCATTCAAATAAGTGGAAAAATCCGGTTTAGTCTGCCATGGACATACCTGTCTAAATAGTATTTCAAAAGACGTTCCTCGTTACCTTATTTGACAATAATTATTTAGGTCGCCGAAATTACGCTTTTCTGCTCGTGGAAAACTAAACGTGAACTGGAACGAAAACCTAACGTAAACTGACTAAGTATGATTGTCTCTTGACAAAAGCTGATGTAAAATTGAACAATAATTGAAAAAAATTCAATTTTTTGTATTTTTCCTTGTCTCTACAGTTTTAATATATTTTATTTACAACTAGTTGGCCCGTCGCGCGTTGCTGCTATCACAAAAAAATTTTGATTTAATTATTCACCACCTCCTACTGAAGCTACATTCAAATATTAAGCTTGTGGACTATTAGGGGAGAAGTTAGTCCTAGGGCTCTTCCAGTTGAACAGAGAAGCCTCCTTCGTTGATTTCTTACTAAGTAAGAAACAACCTCTCAATGAAGGAACATTCCAAATTTAAACCACCTACGACTATTAGGGCTCTTGTTTTGCGCTTTTTTCGAGTTTTGCGCTTAGTAACAAATTTAGCGATTCATTTTTAAACGGAAATATTTGATTCTTCTTAATTCGAATTAAGTACACCTGATTGGTCAAAATAGGACATTACAGGCTTGTTTCATACTTTACAAGCTTTATTTAACAGATGTCGTCAATCTGGCATAATTATTACATTGCATCATAATATGATATGATTATATCATATATATTATATGATTTCAAAAATCGGGTAGATGTGAAGCGTCTGATAACAATGATCGGCCTGGTAAACGACACCAGATACCCGACTGCCGGCTGTGTAAGACTGTGATATTCGAACAAAATAAAACTGAAGACAACAATGAATGCTTTTTTTATATTGGGCTAAGAATTGAGCGGATCCTTGCGAAACTTGGATGGGACCACCAGTGAATAATGCTCGTTCTTTTAAAATTTACCCTAATTGCTCCAGCCGTTTTCGAGTTTTGTGCTTAGAAACTCATTTAGCGATTCAGTTTTAACTATAGAGATATTTCATTATAAAATTTATTATTATAAATTATTTTTAACTGTTTTTAATGTTTCGTTTGATTTCAATTCATCAGTACGAGGTTTATTCTCAAAGTAGAGGCAGTTTTCTAATTAGAAAAAAAATAATAATAAAAATGGCTGCTAAGACTATAGTAATAGTAATTCTATTTTCTGAATCTTCATACTCCTCTCTATTTTTATCTACATAGTTACACTACTGACTTCTAACTGAATATTTTTAAACTATTTATTTTACAAGGCTTATTCTTGAAGTAAGGGCCGTTATAAAGTGAAAAATAACAAACAAAAGTTTGCAAAAACTAATTTATTCTCTGAATCCAACATACTATTCTCCTTTTTCTAAATAGTTAAAAATTCAGTAAATTTCAGTATTCAATCCTTTTTTTGTATTAACGTTACATTTCTATTCATGAACCAAAAACTTTCAAAATTAGGTCATACTTGTTCAAACACCTTTAGAAGCGTGTGTGTTGAGAATACAGAGAGCCGCGTAGAACAGAAACAGGAGCACAATATCGATACGTTATTGAGATGAAGTGAGAAAGTGGATAAGAAAAGATGTTAATAATGATAGTGAGTGAGTGAGAGGGGTGTATTGATTGACGTTGAGTACTTGACGACGGCTTGAATGGTGCAGGAAGCAGATTGCTTGATGAAGTATGGATGAGTGACAAGTGGTTGATTGTGTGATAGGAGACGTTTCACCCCCCTCCCCTACCACAAGGATATCTCATTGTGGGGGGGGTCTCCAAAGTGAAAACGCCTTCTCTAGTCGCGAGTCAAGATGAAAATCGTGCTTTATCTCTTTTCTTCTGAAAACGTCGTCGCACGTCGAATAAAACGCGTTGTAGTATGAGAGGAAGTGAGAAACAAAAAGAGACAGAGAAAGGTTTTGTCGTCATTGCTTTGCGTCACGTCTTGTCAACGTCATATGCATTTACGTCCGTTGACGACGATGACAAAGTGGCAAAAGACAAAAGATGGCGTACGCTAAACGAGTGAGCGAGAGAGAGAATGAATAGGTTAACTTGACTGGAAGGTATTTACTTACTCGACTGTTCCTCTTCTCCGTTACTGTAGGACCTTTTGTCACTCCCCCCCCCCCCCCCCCACCACAACACCACGCAACCATGCGCGACCTCTTTTCAAAAGCGGGTGCAGAGAAATTTTCTCAAGTCAAAATTTAGTCGCTTGTTCATGCAATGTGGGCCTATTGTGCAGGTAGCTAGCTGCTCGTGCTGCAAACAAATTTTGTAACCTGTCGAAATATTCATATAGACACGAGCATACGTGCTCAATGTTGTACTCTATTCTTTCTCTTATCACCTTCTCCTTATTCTTCTCCTGTGTTCTTTCTACTTCTTGATTTTGTTCTTCTACTTCCCAGTAGCCTTTAAGATCAAGATCCATGATTTCTTTTTATGCCAAAAACATTACACAATGTTATAAGCATGTCAATAGCAAGAAAGTAAAACAATAAGTTACAGCAAATGGATGAATGCAGCATTGGGCAACAGAAACTTTCTTTACATTGGACCAAACATTTTCAATGAACTTCCGGTATACATTAAAGATGAAATTTCTTGTAGCCGTTTAAAAAAATTCTGAAAACTTGTTAATTACGGAGTGAGTACATGCGATGAATTAATAACGGGCCATTAGTAAATAAATGTAATATATTTTAAAAAATCATCCTAAAAAAAATATATGATCAAATCAAAATTATTATCTATAACATTACTTCTGTAACGTGTATTTTACAATTATAATAAATTATACTAATCTAATAATACACTAATAATATTCACATTATCATTACCCATATTCAAATTAAGTTCCAACATTACTTTCCTTTTTCCTCTCCATTTCTTATCCTATTTCTTTCTTTTCTAATTATTTTCTTTGATAGGATTGTAGTTTTTTCTTTCTTTCTCAGTTCTGTATTTACAGTGTTTATTTTTTACTTTAGTTTTATCACTACATTCTTTTGTAATGTATGTCTTCATTAACTAATCTCAATTTTTTCTTTATAATATTAAAATATAAGTGAATTTGTTTCTTTGTTGGAATAATTGTGAAGATTGGCACCTGCTGAAAAACCCACGGGTTTAGCAGGACCCTACAATGTTTGTAAATTTTGAAAATAAATTTGATTGATTCAGCCTTGAATTGAAAATGTGAAAATGCCTTGAAAATGTTGAATTTCTGCATTTGATTGACAATTGAACATTTTAGAAGCTTTGGAGATATCTAGGTTGATAAAAACCGAATCCAATACTAGTTTAAATGACCAAATTAATTTTAACCAATTCAATACAACTAACTTGGTTTCATCAAAATGTTAGCCTTCATTTTAAAAACGGTACATTCTCAGTTGACCTTGACTGCATTTGAGTAAGCTTCTAATGTTTCAATTAATTATAATTTGATTCTATTCTAGCCTCATAGTGTATTTTCTTCTTTGTGGCTTTCTAGATGTTCACGGTTATAGATCTTGATTTGACTCTTATTTCTGCTTGTTACTCCTCCCACCAGGGGGCTTGACTTATTATAGCCTTCAGCCAATCACAACCTTCAATGAAGGTCAGCCTCTTTCTCGCTTACTCCTTGTTCAGTATAAATTGAGCAACTCTGTACTTAAGTCTTAGTTTGATTGAGATTGACAATGGAGTAACATCCGAAACTAGTTCCTCAATATTTTTAATAAATGTGATTGTGACAATATCGTCTTATTCATTATGAATATCTTCCACAATATCACCTTCACCACTACAAAAAAAGAAAAAAAATCTGTTATTCTTATGAATGATAACTGATAACTTGATCCATATGAATCCAGATGAATAAGAAGACCCGAGGGCTATGAATCTGATTCCAATCGCATGTGATGGAGAAGCTAATTTTAAATATCTTATGTTCCAATAGAAGAAGGCCAAGGAGACTCACTTTTTCTTCATAAATATGCTTTAAAAGGAAGCAAATTTCAAAATTTCTTACACATACATAGCTGGGCATTCCTTAAAAAGGAAGATCCATGCAAAATTTCATTGAATTTAACTGTGAATGCGTTACAAACAGACAGACAGACAAATGCAAAACGGTCAACTTGAAACAGAGAACCCTTTCTGTTCGGGGTATAAAAATAAAATAGATAAATGGAAAAATAATTAAATAAACTAGGATTAGCGCACTTTCAAATAGATGTTTCTTCTTCCGTTTTTACATACAGTAAATTATTCTATAAAGTAGAGTTATTCCTTTTTGAAAGTGAACGTAAAGTTAATATTTTTAATTAGCAGTGAGCATTCCATCACAATAAGTTGCATCGTTTAAACTAGCCTCAAAAGTATTCCTCGAAAATCAAGTTGATAAAATGCTGTTTTTATGTTTCAAGTTGGACAAAAAGGTCTCTTAACCGCAGAAAGATTTTTCACAGCATTATCATAAGAGAAAACTCTTTTTTTCAGAGGAAAATAAAAAGTTTTCCTAGGTAGAAAGCTAGCTTTGCGGTTGAAATTCAAATGCGGGAGATTGCAAAAGTGCTTGCTTGCCTCGCAGTATACATAGTGATACACTTACACTATAGTGATACACATATATAGTGATACTGTACACAGTGATACGACAAACTATGGCACAAGATACATGCATTGTACTTTCTGCGCTTATCTTTAGCTCAGCTTAACCGTATAAATATATGTGGAAGAAGAGAGATAGGGTTGGAGGGAGAGGGAATGGAAGAGAGAGAGAGTGATGGAGAATAGAATGAATGAGCTAAGATGGAGAGAAAGAGTGAAAATAAAAGAGATGGATAGTGGTTAGATAAAGGGTTTGAGGAAGAGAGAGAAAGATTGAAATTAATGGGAAGAGAAAAAGAAAGGGAGAAAGAGTGAGTGAGAGAATCGTAGGGAGGAGATAAGATGGAGAGAAAAAAAAGAAAATAGAATAGATAGAAACAGAGGGTTTGAGCGAGTGAAAGAGGGCAGAGAAGAGAGAGAAAACAGAGGGGGGGAAGTAATAAAGAGAGAATGAGAGGGTGAATAGAAATGAACCGTTAAGGTGAAGAGAAAAGAGAAGAAATAGAACAGAAAGGAAGAGGTAAGAAAGAGGAAGAGAGAGAGGGTAAAAGAGGGAGAAAGAAAGAGTAAGGCAAAAGAGGAATATTGAGAAAAAAAGGAAGAGGTTGAAAGAAGAGAAAGAAAAAGTGTGTGTGTGAGAGAGCCAGAGAGAGAGAGAGAGAGAGAGAGAGAGCGAAGGTTGAAAGAATGATAAGACAAAGAGGAAGAACGGAAGATGAAATGAGAAACAGGTAATGATAACAAGAGAGAAAGTGAGATTGTGTCAAAGTGTGAGATTGTGTCAAAGTGTGAGTGAAATGGAGGTAGAGAGGAAATAAAGGTTTCCCAACTAAAAGAGATAAAGGATGTTGAGAGGACAGAGAGGGAGAATGGATGGAGAATGGATGGAGAAGAAAGAGGGTGTGAAGAAGGTGAAAAGGAAGAGAGAGTGATGAGTGAGAAAGATAAAGATAAATTTCTGTTTAAAGAAGAGTGAAATAGTTTGGAAGGGAAGGAATGTTTTCTTGACTCAACTCAAAGTTGAAGAAGTGTGATAGCTAATGAATGTGTGAAGGGGAAAGGTGATGAAGAAAGAGAGAGGGTGCGAGAGAAAGAGTGAGTGGGGAGGAGAGAGAGGAGGTGAGAGAGGAAAGCGAAAGAGTAAAGGAAGAAAGAAGATGAAGAAAGATAATTTTTATATAAAGAGGGTCGGACGGAGAGGAAAACACTCCAAGTAGAGAGTGAGAAAAAAGTGTGAGTGAGAATGAGAAAGTGACTAGAAGAAGGAGGAGAAGGAAAGAATACGGAGTAGAAAAAGAAGGAGGAGGAGGATTAGAAGAATAAGGAGATGGTGGAGTAGCAAGAGAATAAGATGAGTAGGTGGAGGTGGAGGAGGTGGTGGATGAGAAGGGAGAACAGAAGAAGGAAGAGGATGGGAAGGACGAGAAGAAGATGAAGGAGGTGAAGGAGAAGGAGGAGGTTTGGCAGAAAGGAGAGGAAAAGGAAGAAGAAGTAGGAGGAAGAGGAGATGAGATGAAGAAAAAGAAGAAGAAAATTAAGAAGGGAAAGAACAAAGACTTTTTTGTAGTGGTGAAGGTGATATTGTGAAAGATATCCATAATGAATGATTAGACTTTAAGTTGTCACAACCACATTTATTGAAAACAGTGGATACTAGTTTCGGTTGTTACACCATTATCAATCTCGAACAAGCTTAAACTAAAGTACAGATTAGCTTAATATACACTGAACACAGAATGATACTATTGACTGAGGGAGAAAGTGTTTCTGATAGGCTGAACTCCATTAAACATCTGTGATAGGCTGAAAGCCATAATGCTGGCCTACATTTTAATAGAGGTACTTTCGTTTTTTCTCGGTTGACCTTGACTGTATTTTTGAGCTTAAATTTATTAATTTAATTTTAGCCTACTTGTGTATTTTGCTTGTTTTTTGCTTATATAAATTCACTGTTTTTGGTTCTCGATTTTGACACTTATTTTTGGTTGTTGCTCCTCCCACCAGTGGGCGTGACTTGGCCTTCAGCCAATCACAGACCTTCAATGAAGGTCCACTTATCATATGCACTTTCTCCCTCAGCCAATAGTATCATTAACTTATCAGATGCAATTTCTCCCTCAGCCAATAGTATCATCAACTTATCAGATGCACTTTCTCCCTCAGTCAATAGTATCATTCTGTGTTTATTATATTAGGGTAACTCTGTAATTAAGTTTTAGTTTGTTTAATGGTGTAACAACCATAACTAGTATCATACTGTTTTCAATAAATGTGGTTGTGACAGCTTCAAGTCTTATTATTCATTAAAGAACAAAGAAGAGAAATGAAGAGTTCTACTTATTTATTTAAAAAGGAAAAATAAGAAGGAGGAGGAGGAGGAGAAGGAGAAAGAGGAAGTGGGAGAAAAGGGGAGGTGGTGTGTGATGATGCGGAAGAAGAGGTAGAAGAGGATGAGGGAGAGGGGTAGAAGGAGGATGAGAAAGAGTAATGGTTGAAGAAGAAATGTAGGAGGATGGTAGAAGAGGAGGACGACAAAGAAGAACAAGGAAGATAAACGAGGATGAAGAAGAGCAAAAGATAAAGTGTGTTTGTATTGGATAACAGCCTACATCGTATTATCAGCCAGTGCACAGACTCCCCATCAATTTTATTCATATACTGGACCTCGCCTCGCCTTAATAAAATTATGAAAAATCATAAAACATTTAACTGTTAGCTTCTCTATGACATTCAAAGACTGTATTTTTATTCACTTGACTGCTTGTGGAATAAGTGGCTTGCAAACCAAGATAAATAAAAATGAGATTTTCAATTTAAACTATTTTCAGGTACTTTAGTTCCGACTTTCCGATAGTCACAAATTTGCGATCTCCACTAAACTGAAACTAAAATACAGATCTGCATCATTATACCGGTACACGTCCAACCCCCTACCACCAAGGAGGTATTTTATAAGAGCTATACTTCTATACTTCATTTCTAATACTATACTTCATACTTAATTTGAAATAATATACTTTATTCGAAACTTACTTACTATACTTCATTCTATACTTCTGTACTTCTATACTATACTTCTAAATTTGAAATGATTTCGAACCAAATCACTAAAGTCCAGTTAAGTTTTCAGAATGTAAAATATTGAATAGCAATAAGTAAAAAAAAAAAAAAAAAGCAGTAGAAGCTTTGCAAGTTTGCTAGCTTATACATATCTATACTTTGAAGAAGAAGAAGAAGAAGAAAAAGAAAAAGCAAAAAAAAGAAGAAGAAAAATAAATAGAAAAAAAAAATAAAAATAAAATGAAAATGAAAAAGTAAAAGAAAAAGAGGAAAAGAAAAAAAGAAAGAGAAAAATAAAAAGAAAAAGAAAAGGAGAAAGAAAAACAAAAAGAAAAAGAAAAAGAAAAAGAAAAAAGAAAAAGAAAAAGAAAAAGAAAAAGAAAAAGAAAAAGAAAAAGAAAAAGAAAAAGAAAAAGAAAAAGAAAAAGAAAAAGAAAAGAAAAAGAAAAAGAAAAAGAAAATGAAAAAGAAAAAGAAAAAGAAAAAGAAAAAGAAAAAGAAAAAGAAAAAGAAAAAGAAAAAGAAAAAGAAAAAGAAAAAGAAAAAGAAAATGAAAAAGTAAAAGAAAAAGAAAGCGGAAATGAAAAAGAAAATGAAAAAGAAAAAGAACAAGAAAAAGAAAAGAAAAAGAAGAAAAAAGAAAAAGAAGAAAAAAAGAAAAAGGAGAAGAAAAGAGGAGAAGGGGTAGAAGGAGGAGAAGGAGGAGAAGGAGGAGAAGGAGGAGAAGGAGGAGAAGGAGGAGAAGGAGGAGAAGGAGGAGAAGGAGGAGAAGGAGGAGAAGGAGGAGAAGGAGGAGAAGGAGGAGAAGGAGGAGAAGGAGGAGAAGGAGGAGAAGGAGGAGAAGGAGGAGAAGGAGGAGAAGGAGGAGAAGGAGGAGAAGGAGGAGAAGGAGGAGAAGAAGGAGAAGGAGGAGAAGGAGGAGAAGGAGGAGAAGGAGGAGAAGGAGGAGAAGGAGGAGAAGGAGGAGAAGGAGGAGAAGGAGGAGAAGGAGGAGAAGGAGGAGAAGGAGGAGAAGGAGGAGAAGGAGGAGAAGGAGGAGAAGGAGGAAAAGGAGGAGAAGGAGGAGAAGGAGGAGAAGGAGGAGAAGGAGGAGAAGGAGGAGAAGGAGGAGAAGGAGGAGAAGGAGGAGAAGGAGGAGAAGGAGGAGAAGGAGGAGAAGGAGGAGAAGGAGGAGAAGGAGGAGAAGGAGGAGAAGGAGGAGAAGGAGGAGAATGAGGAGGAGGAGAAGGAGGAGGAGGAGAAGGAGTAGAATGAGGAGAAGGAGAAGTAGAACAAGAAGATTAAGAAGAAGAGACAGACGACGAAGAATGCTCAAGTCCTCAGAATTGAAATCTTGTCTTCCATTGAAAGCAAGTCCGTCCCGAATTACATCCTTGGCAAATTCTGTTCTATTGAAAACCGTACACAATAGCTCATCCATCATATTATATGATAGAAATCATAATATTAGGAGATGCTGAACAAAACTCTTGTATCATTTTGTGTCCAATTCCAATAGCTAGATTAAATTTCCCCATCCGTCTGAAACCGAAATGACGTCATCCTCCAGGCACGGTTTGTCCCTACAGAAATATAGGAATATATTATTTTGGAATATTGCAATCTTACTGTTATAAAGTACTGAATAGAAGGTTCAGTATTGATATTCTTTGCAATTATTTGATAACTCAATTCATTGATCAACATTTGTATTCTTTCTATTGGTGATTTTGTGGTGGATAATTTTTTTTTTTGGAGGATGAAGCTCACATAGGTCTGAGGCCTGTGCGTGGGTAATGAATTGGATGATGGTGATTGATGAGTTGGACCTAAAGTTTTAGGTAGGTTCCGAACCACCGGGAAGTGATTTTACAGCAGAGAACAGAGTCATAAATATAGCCTTGCAATTGAAGCCACATATTTTTTTTAAATGACGAATAACACTAACTTGTTGCCAGAACTGCATTATTGATGAAATAATTTTTATTATGTTATTAGCTGCATCTATTGTCCATCATTTTTATACTTTTCCCTATTGATGTTTCTGTGGTACATATAATGGTCATATATTTAGCCATTCAATAGCCTTATAAACTGAAAATTATAGCCATAAATTTTATATGAGAGAAAATATTTTTTTTCATAATACTGGTGAATTTTAAATGGTGGAGTTTAATTCACCAGTGAAGTATTATTGATCTATGCAATAACAATGAAGTGAAGATGTAACAGATTAAGTCCAAAACTCTTCTCTTCACAAAGTATGACTGTCCTATATTTTCCACAACATTGAAGTTAAACTTTTTCAGTAATCATTTATGAGTGAATATGAAGAGAAAAAGTTAAATATCAAGTAAAAACAACAACATTAAATGAATAAGATTTGATGTTGTCAAACTAGATACTACTGTTTCGATAGTCGCGCCATTTAAAACCCAATCAAACTAAAACTAAAATAAACAGATTCAAAAAATAAAAACTTTTTGGACTAATACTGTTTCTAATAGACTGGGGGCTTTTTATAGGCTGTACTACGTTAGAGCTCTGCTATTGGCTGAGAGCTAAGTCTTTCCCTTGGCAATACTGTACTAGAATACACTTTGGAAAAGTTGATCATTTTCAAACCACGGTAAGTTTGTAAATCTGCTTTTTCGGGGGCTTATTCTTAAAAAAATTCTTAGAAAAAAGAAGCTTCTCCTCCTTCTTCTTCTCCGTCTTCTCCTTCTCCGTCTTCTCCTTCTCCGTCTTCTCCTTCTCCTTCTTTTCCACCTTCTCCTCCTTCTCCATCTTCTCCTCCTTTTCCTTCTTCTTTTCCTTCTGCGACTACTTCTCCTTCACCCTCACCTTCTCCTTCTCCTCATTCTTCTTCCTCCTTTTCCTCTTTTTCCTCTTTTCCTCCTTTTCCTCTTTTTCCTCCTTTTCCTCCTTTTCCCCATCTTCGCCGCTTTCTCCTTCTTCTCCTCCTTTTCCTCCTCCTATCCTCCTTCTCCTTTTTTTCTTCGTCTTTTTCTGTTCCACAGACTAGCTCCTTATTTGCTCTTCTTCTTTCTCTTTCGCCTTCTTCATTCTTCATTATTGTGCCCTTCCCTTCCATTGCCTCCTCTTCCTCCTCCTCCTCCTCCTCCTCCACCGCCTCATCAGCCTCCACCTCCTCCTCCTGGTTCTTCTTCTTGTTCACCTCCTTCTCCTTGTTCTCCACCTTCTCCTTGTTCTCCACCTTCTCCTTGTTCTCCACCTTCTCCTTGTTCTCCACCTTCTCCTTGTTCGCCACCTTCGCCGCCTTCTCCTCCTTATCCTCAAATACCTTCCCCTCTTTTTCTTGTTCATCTTCTTATTTTTCTTCCTCCTCTTCTTGTACGTCTTTACCTTTCCTTTTTCTGCTTTTTGCAGTGTTCAATTCTGGGCGTACATTGAAACCGCGATCCTCCCATATTTCAACCACCTTCCCACGCAAATTGCTGTATGCAATATGTCTCTTTTCCATCTTATTCTCCTTTATATTCTTATCATCCACGCCCTTTCCGTGTTCTTTATCAAAACAGTGCACTGCCGGTATTTTGTCTATTCAGCGTTTTTTTATGACGTGCCAAAAATGTGTAGTCAGTCAACACTGATGCTATGAAAAATTTTTGAAGATTTCCAGAAAAACTAAAAAAAAAATACTTAAACAAATACCAGTTGATGGATACTCTTGATATGATGATGGAATAGTTACTTTGATACTTGATGGATACTTTTGATATCATTTATTTATTACACAAAACTCAATCGTTGTTTTTTTGTGAATTACGACTTGGAGACTTCAGTTAAGGAGTATAAGACAAGTCAGATCAACAATTATACAATTTTATACACTCGTTATCATAATTATTATTATTATCATATCAATCAGCTGTGGTGAGGCTTAATTTTGATGTGAACTCTCTTACACTATGAAAGACAAGACACTATCATCAACTGAATATTTTTTCAATATTTCTATATTTTCAAGACGAAAAACTGCGATAGCTGATTGTAACTTAGTGTTTCCTTCAAATAAAACCAGGTTTAGTTACTGTTGCTACTGTTGTGACTCACCAAGTGATAATCTTCTCGGCTTCTTGTATTATAATCGTGAACGTCAAGATTTTGGTTAATATCACCTTTTTTTACATAATTATAAAGTACTGTTAGTAGCTACATACACATATAGTTTACATATATGTACGTTTTTACATATAAAGTAGCTTCATACACATATAAGCAGGGTACAGTTGGGAGACCAATCCTCTTGAACAACGGTCTACTGGAGTCTAATCTATTTACTCTTTCCATATCTAACAGCTTTCTTTTGGATCTTCATCACCCTATCAAGGTTTTGTTTTGATGAATTAACCCATTCTAAAATAACATACCCACTTTGTGACAGTAAGAGCCCTAAGGTAAGACCCTCACGGGTAGTTCCACATCGCCGTAATTACAATAATTATCAATTAAATCCTAATAAGTTCGCATTCTAATGTTCTTTTCTATTTGAAAAATGAAGAAGTATTTGACAAAAGTTGATATCTGCTACAGAGTTTAATCTATAATTCGTCATTCCGTCATTGTATCCCACTAACCTCGAACTTGCTTACCCAAATGAACCTGTTCAATTTTCTTGTATAGGTTAGGAAAGATTACCACGTTTGAAATATATATCTATATACAGATTACCCTACTATAAAATTTACCACGTGGGACATATAGCTCTTTATAGCTCACTATAAATATAGTAATATATTGGTATAGAGTTGAGAATATATCACGAGCAGGGGCGGATCCAGGATTTTTGTAAGGGGGGGGCGCACCCTAAACTTTTTGTAGGGGGGGGGGGGTTTGGAATACCTTGCACAAAGACGGTCCGGGGGACTCGCCCGGAAATTTTTTAAAATTTTAAATGCTAGAAATATCTTTTTAAGGGGGTAATGGATAACCCCCCATGGGAAGGTTGTCTAGGGGATCTCTCTAGGAAAACATTTAGAGAATGCCTAGACACTAGAGATTACTTTTTTGAAGCACTTAAACTGAAAAAATTGCTGTTAGTTATGTACAAAAATGATTATTGTATTATAGCAAAATTAATTGAAAATTATCATGATCTGACACGTGTTCAGACCTGAAATCTTATTGAAAGTAAGAAACAGTAATAATTGTTCTATTCAAGGGGGTAGAGCCAGTAAGAAGGAATATAATATACATATTTTTAATTTCCTGTGGTTTTCATCCTTATATGAACTGTTGGTACTATTGATGTCAATGATGATAACGAACTTGCATTTTACACTAGCACTTAACTTTTGTAAGTATGTAGTATCAGACGCGTTTAAGGACCTGATTCCTATTCTCAGTGAATAGAGAATAGAGACTGCTGTGAAGAGTACACTACATAGAGTATACAGAGCGAAACGGATTAGGCCTATGTATTCTCTGTTTGCTGAAGATGGTACTCGCGTCTTGAAACGCGTGCGCTACTACTCACAAAAATGTAAGTACGTTTAATGCAGGAATCGTTATTAAAATCTGTGTCTTTTAGGTACATTATTTATGAATTTGGAATTAATAGCAGTCAAGCGTAAAATTAAGTATATTTTAAAATAATAAACACAAAACACCAGGAGGCCAAGTAGATTTCATCTAGCTCTCGTATCATTGTCAATGGGTGATCCGGACCTTTATTGTTTTAGTAAGAAAATTAGAGCCAGCTTACTTGAAACTATTCCCATTCCCTTATGTTGATCATTTATCTTTCCTGAGTTTGGCTACCGTACAAATAGGGCATTGTAATTAAAAATTTCCCTTGCAACGGGTTTTGGGATACCCCTGTAACTTTTTTAAAAATGAAACAATTCCCCTGAAACCACATTTTGAGCGATTCTAGATATGAATTCATCTATTTTGAAAATTCAACCCACGTTATGTGTCAAAGCAAATTTCATCAAGCTCTTGCGTTATTGTAGGTATTAGATATATAAATGCAGGTATTTATACTCTGCTCTTTTTGATCCCTCACCTTTTCTGATTCTGGTACTGTACATACTATACTTGAAAATTCTTTTAAAAGGAGAGTTTGGGGTTGCTCTATAGGCTATTATTATTTTTTTTAATTTCTTAAGTATCATTTTATTGAAGTCGGTTCTTTCTTGTTAAAAAAAATAATCCATCTAATGCCACACTTTTATCGCTTTCATACATCTTTTGCCAAATGTTGTCTCTAAAGGCTTCTTAAAATTTGAAAATTTATTTTGTCTGGAAAGGATCTATCCACCTGATTCCCTTATAGCTACGCCACTGTGATGTTACATGAACAATGAATACATAAAATTAATCGATTTTTAAAACGTGTTTAACATTGCAAAAAGAATTAAACCATTAGTACTCATTATACAGTTACAGTTAGTTATACATAGACACTACATCATACAACCTACAACTATGCATAGTGTAGGTTGTTCAAATTAAAATTAAAATTAAAGTGATGTTGAAATTCAAAACTTAAATTTTCTTCTTATAAACCATGAAAAATTGCGGATAAAGTTTGCGCGCCCCCCCCCCCCCTCGGATTATATACCCCTAGTCCGGGCATATTTAATCCAGCCCTGGTGAGGGGTCACCAAATGAAGAAATAGCCGAAACAATCATGTCTATTTTTTTAAATAAATATGGCTAATGACAATATTATTTTACAATAGTCTTATTAATTTTGGATATCTACCATATCACCAATACAAATTAGATTATTATAAAAGGATGTTAAAGAAAAATAACGATTTCGAATCAGTTGGATTACTTAATAGATGTATAAATTATGTAAAGGTGTATCATTTTTCACTAGCATTAACCATAAAATATATTTTCACACTACCTCAAGGGGGGGGCGCGCGCCCCCCGCGCCCCCCTGCTGGATCCGCCCTTGATCACGAGTTATACCTGACTAGAGCTGGCTCCAACTTTGAACTAATAGCACAACTTTGTTGCAGCTTCATTGTGTATTCTGTAGCGAACGCGTTTCGAGCTTTCACTAGCTGTAGTGCTCTCCTTGTTCTTCTTCGCTTAGCCCAAGGCTGAGGATCTTCAGTAGCCTGGGGCATAAAGCACATGATCATGCGCTTTGTAGTCATGTAGTAGGAAGTTTGCTACATGACTAATGTGCAGAATAATTTAAAACTAAACGGAAATCTTCTGGATAAGATGATTGATTGTTTGATTGAAATGAGGATGAATTATTGTGAATTTAATTATATATGTATTTCTGAAACAGATTGTGTAGGGCATATTTCATAGAAAAATACATGGTTTTATGATAAATTACCTACAAATAAAAAGGGAAGTGATAGCCATGAGCTGTAGAAGTTATCTTAGATCAAGATAAGCTACACACTCCTGGTCCCTCTTTGTAAGTGTGACAGTTTGGATTGGCCAGCAAAAAGACGATATAAAACGTCTTACGCTTCTATGAGCATTACTAACGAGTAGCAACTCGTCCGATCCTTGAGTCTTCTACCCGACTTCAGAAACCCTCCTATTATTTGTTCATTGACCAGGTATTCACACTTTCTAAAAACCATGAAACGATATAAATCAAGCGAACATAACTTTTCCAAAACACTTCCGCCCCAAGCACAGTGCTGTAAAAGTATAAACAGTGCTCTTTTCTCTGCTGTAAAATCACTTCCCGATGGTTCGGAACCAATCTAAAACTGCGGGTCCAACTCATCAATCCCCATGGCGGTTCTGGTATTGCAATTGGTTGAAGCGCTTGTCTGTAGATAAGATAAGGGGCTCTGGCTGGCTTCGTTTCCTGCAGACTTGGATTCTCCTCATTACCCACGTCCAAGTCTCCGGACTCATGTGGGCATCATTCGCAATAAAACCATCATCCAAATCATTACCTACGCACAGGTCTCAGCACCATGTGGGCCTCATCCTACGGAAAAAATGTAACATTAGTTGTTTTTTTCTCAATACGTTAAGGAGTAGTTTGTACTTTGTAGTCACCTGTTTGTAACGGTGACCGATTAGATTGGCCAGCAAAACAGACATTGTTCTCTGCTGTAAAATCTCTTCCCAGTGGTTCGGAACCCACCTAAAACTGTAGGTCCAACTCATCAATCACCTTCATCCAACTGATTAACCACGCACGGGTCTCAGACCTATGTGGGCTTCATCCTCAGAAAAAAAAGTACTGGAAATATCATGTTTGATACCTACCATTCTATATAAGGGGGAGTAGAGGTATGTGTGTTTTTGTCTTACGAGTTTAAAAAAAAACGACAACGATTTAAAACACTAAATTCGGCACAAAGCTTCCTCTAAACTTCACCTCGAAGTTCCATTTTTGATTTTCCTTCCAGAATTCTCAAAATTAATGTTCAAAAAGTGTGTAGATGCAGGAAACTCATAGACCAGCTGATAACATGATGTATCATTATGTTGATGATATAGATGATACACCGAAATGTTGCCAAAGCAACAAATTAGCTATGTATCAATACAGCTGCCAATTACCCAGCGTCATGCAAGCTCACTTGTGTTTATCGAGCTGTTCTTGTAAAACAGTAATCTAATGAACTAAACACCAAACTGTGCAGGGGTATAGCTTCAAATTTGCTGAAAGGGTAGTTTACTTATAAAAATTCACATAATCAGTGCAAAAAGCAGTTTATTGAATTTCTCTTTTCAGATGATCTGTATGGTATAATCACTAAATGGTATTCCACACACCCTTCCCAATCTCGTATTGTTGTAACCACTACCATAAGTTATGTACCAGATAAAAACTCCAAACTCAATTCCCGGGCAAGACCGGATAAAATGCTAGTTTATAATATCGTAACTTAATAAAATTATTATGATTATTTTCTTTGATACTACAGAGGTAGTGGGATTGAAACATTCATTTGAAGACTTCTCCCTAGACGCTTGTGTAATTTGAAAGCTTCTTCACAAATGGATTTTGAGCGCTTGCAAGCAAGCTCAACTTCACTTCCGCTTCTATCTACTGTTAGCTAATACAAATAAGAGCGAGAGAGGACAAGACATGGAACTGGTGGGAAAAGAAAGAGAAGAAGGAGGTGGTGGTGATGGTGAGTAGTGTGGTATTGCAGGAACGGCCTAACCAATCACAGGCCTGCATTTCAAGGTCACCCCCCCTTAGGCCACGCCCCCCCCCCCCCCTGGCCAATGGGAGAAGACCGCGCCCCTTTAGGGGGGAGTCGGCCATTTTGTAAATTTTTGAGGCACGCCATTGGCTGCACATGTTGGAGTGGGGGACCCGTTTACCCCCCCTCAAGCCCCCTGGACCTATCCCCCTTCAAGCCCCCCCTGCCCCTGTCCAAAGGAAAATGGCGCGCGTGCCCACGGTCTTTTTCCTTTTTTGTAGGTTTTGCCCAAACCTGTACTACATGAAAACAGCCATTTTGAATTGTTTCCACTTTTTTTTTGGGTGGGGGGATAAGTTTAGGAGAGAAAAAATAAATAACCTTGTTTAAAACAGCCATTTTCTTTTTGTAGGCATCTCCCAAACCTGTACTACATGAAAACAGCCATTTTGAATTGCCTCCTCCACCTCCATCACCTATAAAATGGAAGTCCTATCTCTCTCATTGCTAGAACTTTCTTTGTCTAAAAAATCTTTTTATGAGTAGTTTTTATAACGATTTATTAACCGTTGTTGCTCTGGTGTTGGAAACTGGTTAGCATCATATTTAACCTCTGGCTCTGACATATTAATCCTACGAAAAAACTCATCAACACAATGTTCTAGTGTAAGCCCACGACTTTCCAATTCCTCCCAGTTGAAAGTTCTCATAGCTATTAGACACTTTCCTATCAAATGATAAGCATATCGATACATTATAGTATTTAAATAATTCTTGTAATCCTGACTATTATGTACATAATCGATTAAAAGGCTTTCTAATACTTTTATACTTGTGTTAAGATTTTCAAAGGAGACAAATCCGGCTTTCTCATTTTTAAACTCTGTTCTACTCAGCAAATTATCTTTTTTCTCTTTATTAAAGTCATCTTTACTGAGTAGTTTTTCTCTCTCATTTTTGAATTCTGTTCTAGTCAGTAAAATATCTTTCTTAGCTTTATTAAAGTCATCTTTACTAAACAGTTTCTCTTTCTCATTTTTGAACTCTGTTCTACTCAGTAAATTATCTTTTTTCTCTTTTTTGAAGTCTTCCTTACTAAGCAGCTTTTCTCTCTCATTTTTGAATTCTGTTCTAGTCAGTAAATTATCTTTTTTCTCTTTATTGAATTCATCTTTACTGAGCAGTTTTTCTCTTTGCCCCTTTGCTTCTTCGATAATTATTTTCAAACTCGAATGAAGATAGTCAGTTGAGACTAAAGCTGTTTTTTCTTTATCAAAATTTGATCTAGTCAAAATTGTTTTCTTAAGTTCATCTATTTGTTTTTCACTATCAATAATATGTTTACCACGTGAAACACGTCCGAACCTGTCTACAGACATGATGTAACTAAAAATCTGAAATTACTTGAGCCTAACTGTTGTGAAAAACATACTCTACCATCAATCTAACAATGTTAGCCCTTTCTGATACATTTCAGCTCTGCCAGATCGAAAATAACTTCCCACAACTGATTAGAATCTGTAATTGTAGTAATGGGATGATCATTGCTACATCCATAGTGAAAATGTCCACGTTCCTCAATTACAATATCTAAGAGCTCATAAATTTCAGAGAGGATAGAATATTTTGAACTAGAATTTTTCCATGAGTCATCGCTATCAGATGACACCTTATCATCATAATCATCCTTATCTTTCTTAACATTTTCAACACAATATTGTGAGAATTTTACACTATTAGCTAGCTCTTTAAACTCATCCAAACTTATACCCATTAACAATCTGGATAATTTCTTGAACTTTGCAAAACTAAAACATTGAGACATTTTTAAGGTTATGTTTTAAAGAAGCTCTCACTGCGTGCTGCTACTACTACCTAACTGTAGCTCTAACAAACTTATACTAAATCAAATGCAATACTTACCTAATATTATATATTCTTCTCTTTCCACCCGACGGGAGGATGAATTCAATTAAACTTGATAGTTTGCTATCAGGTTTAACTAGCTCCATCTTTTTGCCGTAAGAATTTGCGGGCGTTAGCACTCTTAAAGCGCTTCCCCATCTCAAAACTGAAACATTGATTTTGCTTCTACACTAGACTACTGTGAAAAATATTTTTCATAATAGTCTAATATGGAAAATCTCAATTTATATTCAGCTAAGAAACAGGCCTATACTGCAGTCTACTTATCCTATATACTCACTTTTATTGCTTCGCTTTCCACCTGACAGGAGGATGAATTTAATTAAACTTGACAGTTTGCTATCAGGTTTAACTAGCTCCATCTTTGTGCTGTACGAAGCTGCAGGCGTTAGCTTAAAGCGCTTCCCCATCTCAAAACTGAAACATTGATTTCGCTTCTACACTAGACTACTGTGAAAAATATTCATAATAGTCTAATATAGAAATCTCATTTTATATTCAGCTAAGAAACAGGCCTATACCACTATCTTCCACATTGCTCTAACATGCTGCATTATCCAGAAGAATCAGCGATGGTTTGTCCTCCTGATGAATACATCTCATAACATATCTCCCGCTATTGAAACTTTCCAAAGTTTGAGCATTCAACTCGGATAGAAACTTTTCCGGCAAATATACATCAAAGTACGAATGTCCACCATGATTATTAATTTCATATAATCGCAGTATAATTCTTGTTCCAAATTGTGTGCGAGCTAACCTTGCTTTTTGAATAGGATAACTAAAGTCAGATTTCAATCCATGTATTTGTACAATAGGAATATTCTCCCGCGATGTCTCATTGAATCTAGTCAAACTGAATGGACGCGATTCCTGCTGCTGCTGCTGCTGCTGCTGCTGTTGTCGCTGCTGATACATGGCGGTTGAGAAAAGCACAACTGTACTCGACCGGCGAAAAACTGGTAATGATGAAAAATATGCTGTCGCCTGCAATCACCCGCCACCGGTTTCCTTATCCCCACCACCAGATTTCTTCTCCGCTCAAGGACAGACATGTTAAAACATGTCTGTGAGCAGTCAATAACCTTTTGTTTCACATATTGCGCAACACTTGATCTTCAATTTGTAATAGTTTATAAACGCTTAATTTCAACGGTCTGTAATAACGTAGATAATCACTTATTTCATTAATATCGACAGTATCTAGAAAAATTGCCTTTAATTGTTTTGCAAATTCAACATCACCTCCTTTACTTTTAGTTTTTGCAATAGCCTCTTCACACACTTCAAACCAATCAATATAGTTTTGTAATTTTGATTCCAATTCACTATCAGCACTTAACCATTTGCTTGGATCCATAGCAACACTGTTGGCTTACTACACAATACTAAGCAATTTCTGTTTGCATTCAAGTATTTATATGAGTGGTAAAAGAACAGAAAAATTCACCGGATTAGCAACATCGCTTGTTAGATTGCAGATTCTCGCCCTGTGCAAGTACAATTGATATCCACACCATACACAAACCACTTCCTCTCCGTTATAATAGAATCCTTGGCGTGCATACTTGCGTTTATTCTCCTTGGTGTAAAATGGACATGTCTTCATACTTTTCATCCTATCCCCCTCGCACAAATAATCTATTTTCCGATCAATTCCTCTCTCCTCCGCTTTACACAACATTGATGATAAATAGTGTTTAGCACTGAATAATGCGCACCTACCATCGGCAATCTTATTATGAATTTTGCAAGCATCAAAAGTCCAACAACTAGAGAACTTTCTATAATCAGGTCTTTCAAAATTATCTGGTATTGTTTCAACTTTATTGTGAAATTTCTTCAAAAACTCTGCTTTTTCTCCACCCTTTGTGTATATTCTATCATAGTTTCTAAGATAAGCTCTTATTGTATCATCAGAATAATCGATTTCGCCCAATTCCCATTTTATTTTATGATGATAAAATTCCAACCAACACACTTCGCGATATGTCTTCCATGATAGCTCTGATTTTGGAAATGGTGGTTTAAAATGTAGAATAATGTAAGTATTTTTTGGATCAATCATCGCAAATTCCTTTAAAATGAACTGATTATTTTCATCCTTGAAACCGTGAAACTCAACAACAGCGAACGAATCATCACTTCCACGTTTGTTCTTCCTCGAATATCCATCACTCACTTCCCCCTCCTCCTCCTCCTCCTCCTCTTCTTCCACCCGCGCACATTCAACCTCCTTGTCTAGATCACACTGCGCTGCCGCTTCCGAATACAGTTTCCTCGACGGTTTCGAAGAACAAATTTCACCCATGTCTTCTAATCCTGACAATAAATCGTCGGTATAGCAAGATGGTAATCGCTCGTAGATATCCTCTTCTTTCCCAACTAGATAATCTTGAAGTAAGGTTGAAGAAGTTGATTGCAATAGAGAGTCACACGATGACGAACTTCCACTCGATAGCATGGCCTTTCACCTACTGACATAAAACCTACCCACTCCAACTTATATAGCCTACCTGCTGCACTCTATCGGAAAAACTACTGCACCTCTCTCACCATAGATGTTAATGGTGTATACTCTACAACATTATCGCTTATTAAAATACAATAAGCAGCAGTTGCAGCCGGCACATCTTTTCCAAATTCAAACTCAAGTCTGACGTCTACTGAACTCTTTAAAGTTGTTGTCTGGTGTGAGCAGTCAATCACCATAATCGGTGTATCTTTAGTGAATGTACTAAAATCAATTTCATTCCCATGTTCAGAATTTACCGGCGAATTAGAATAGCTTCCTGCAAAATCTAAAAACATTCTATACATTAACTGTTTGTTACCGAGAAGGTTATCATAGGGAAAGTAAACAGAATTTAAATACAATTTTACATTATACAACTCGCACAGGTCAAATTTAGCCATTGTAGAATTATATTTCAATTTTCTATCTGTTTGAAAGGCTAAAATTACAAATCTCGGCGCATCTGAATACGAAGCGGTTTTAATTGTCCAACTGTGTACTTTTGTTGCCGGTAAAACAGGATATTCGTGAATTTCCCATTTTCTAAAAGCAAGTTTTAACGGACGATCGCTATCAAGTAGGCGTAAAAACCTAAGGCGTACATGATCTTCAAGTTGTAAGTATGGCACTTTCCACTGTAATTTTGTAATGTCTATCTGAACACTTGAACCAGTTGCCGATTCGATGCAATTAATATCCGACGGCGATCTTAACAGTACGAGTTCTTGTTTCAGATTTAATATAATTTGTTGAAAATCTTCAAAAAAAGCTAAAAGTAATTTTAATGGAATACAAAAACTGAACTTGTTTTCGGTTAGAGTATACCCCTCCCTGTCGAAACCGGCCAAATGGTAAGTATTTTTATCAAACACGCTTTTCAACAGTAAACCTTTAATAGTACTTGTGAGACCTACAAGACGCGACTTTGCTACAGGGTGACCGGCCAACTCATATCTTATTTCATCAAACATAAACCCGATTGCATTACTTACTAGTTTATACTGTGCATCTATAATGTTACTCACACCGTCTACACCTATTGCAGTCTTTTTACACTTAACTTCACCTTCGATAATTAGGAACGATCTGCATGGTAGGCTATAGTTATCTTGCGAATTAATTGGGATTCTTATCTCATCAGAATTTGATAATCTTTGGTTTGCATAGGGACCGTGGGAATGGTACTCTAGACTTTTTATCTCGTTAAAAAAATGTATTTGCCTTTCAACATCTAAGATCTCACTTATTGCCGCTGTTGACGACATTATTCCAATTCACTTGGAATCCTAATTTCTCTAAAATCTTTGCGTTTTTAGATGTTAACACGGCGGAATGTGAAACTCTACTAACACTCTTTTGAACCTTTCTCTTCCCTTTCCTTTTCATCCTTGTTCTCTTTCCATTAAGATCACTATTTTCATATTCGCTATAGCTACAGCGAGCCGAATACGGGTTGAATACAATGAAACCCATTTTACTTCTTCTTCTTCTTCTTCTCTCGAATATGTAATCTAACCGTTAATCTGTCTCCTCTGAAATCGACTAATGAACCGTTCTGGTCCGTCACTTTCACATTAATGCTCTGAAACTTGTGCGTATTTAAACGTACATAAACAATTGGATTTGGTGATTCATTAATTAAATATCCTGGAGGAACTCTTGGAAGAAACTCGTAAATGGTGTGTTTTTCTTTTCCATCACTATAACTCCCACACGCCAAATTACATGAAACTTCGATTGCTGTAATGTTGGATATTGAAACAAGTCTTCTGGAATAATGCCAAATAAGCGGTGCTAAGACTTCTTGATTAAAACCCATTATTTTGCCAATTGAATCATTATGAGTTAAATCAATCGGTTTATCAGAATAGATTTCGATTTTCATAGTATTATTATTCCCGCGTATAATGAGACCGTCACCAGCTACATTCAATTTTTCCTTGATCAATTTTACAATATTATCAATTTCATAAGAACCTGTTTCGAGTTTGACTAATTGATCGCCGTATTTAAAACTAGAATTTTTATCTTTAATCACATTTGGAATAGAATTAAAAGTCCACAAATTAACTAATCCAATTTCATATTCACAATTTCTATCTAATTCTATAACCTGCGGTAAATGTTCGTATAGATCGCTGCTTGTACCGGTCAGCGATATTACAGCCATAGCAGTACTTACCTCTGCTACTAAAAAGTTACAACTGAGCAGACAAGAATAACAAACACAGATGTCCGCAAATATTTGTATTAGGTTTTTGTATTTCATCAGCATTATAGAAAACGTTTACCCTTTTCTGTTTCTTCCAATAATTTACCAATTGTAATGGAGGTTGTAGGTTACCGATTGGATCAAAATAGAATACATTTATACCTTGTTTGTCATAGCACACCCAGTGTGTACCTTTTCCTGAATAATTATCCAAATTCACAATTGCCATCTCATTGAGACGAATTCTTTCTGGTAGTGTATCCTGCATATACACACCGCGCAATGGAATTTTCAATAAGTATGCCCACTTTTGTAGATCATGATCAGACAAAGCTTTATTGAGTTTTAAGTTCTCAATATTAACCGCATTCATGTTTTCCTATTCTTTTTCCGCCTACTTCTAGCTTCGCGTTTAACCGGTTTTGAATGAGTCTTCTTCCTTCTTCTCTTGCTTTTCAGCGACGACAATAGACCGTGTGCGTTATGCGGAACCGTCGAAGTCGAGGAGTTTAATATTCTCCCACCAAAATATTCTGGGTATGGTCGGAGATAATATCCCCTTCCCTTTACATGATTTGTCAATCGCTTAATAGCTTCTCGTCGCATAGAATCACTATTCCTTTTTTTACCCACTCCTTCTCTTTTCTTTCTAGATGTTTTTCTCACTCCTTTCCTTCTTCTACCACTACTACTAGAAACATGTGGAATTTTCATTCCAGATCCAATTACCGACTTGGCTTTCATTGCCAAAGTAACTAAATACGCTAATACCTTCTGCTTGTAGTCTGTCTGAGGATTCTTGAATATCGACCAAGCGCTGTCAGCTAAAATTTTATCTGCTCGCGAACGTGTCAAATTATCAGACGAGCGCGAATAACTTATGTCATGAATTTTGCAAGCTTTATCGAGTGAATTAACTCCCGGATCACCTCTCTTAAGCCTTTTTTCTAGCTTTGTACCAGGCCCGCAGTACTGGTAAGAATCAAATTTACCCCAATTAAAATTATGTGGTAAATGCAATTCTCCAGGTAATGAATCTATTGTTTTATTAAGTAGGGTGGACGCCGCGCTACCCGCTCTATTCACAACACCTTTCGCAATGTTACCTAAGACAGATAATAAGCCGCTTCCTATTATTCCTTTCCTCGTTGTTGCTGTTTTTCTTCTTCCTCTATGCTTGCCAGATCTTGTTTGACTGTTTTGACAAACCATCTTTTCGTCTAGACAATCTCTAGAACACTAAGCTCATGTTGATCGCGCCGCCCACCTACCTAGATAATTCTGCAAACATGTTTTGTTCTATCTATAAGCTTCTTCACATCTTCTTCTGTTTGACTTGCACAATTGTTAAGAATTTGATAAGAATTGTAAAAATTACATACGTGCGAGTAAGGTGAGAGTAAAGTCGAATACCAACTTTCAAGTTGATAATCAAACGATTTTGGTATATTATTATTTAAACCTGATCGAACACAGGCATTAATAAAGAAAAGTGTTTTATTTTTAGTTCTCTCCAAATCTAATAAGTGTTTAGAAAACCAATCTGATTCGGTATTATCTTTGTCGAGTAGTTGATAACTTGTATCTTCCTTTTTGGAAGATGGTGTATCATGATTGAAGCTAGAATTCATAGTTTCCTTTTCAAATAGTACAGCACTTTGATTGAAATTTAAGACGTTTTGCAAATTTGGTGTAAAACATTTTTGATTAACTAATTCGGAATAATTCAGATAAAGAAGAATTAGAATTGAAAGCCAATATGCTATGCACGTAAAGATGCAAACTATCTTAATCACATTTGCTGTTGATCTTACACAAACCAATTGCGGTCTATATTGATTCTCATTATCCTCCTCTGTGAGACTCATTGCTGCACACGTCTGCTTTGTTCAAATGTATACAACAGACTATGATCATAACCGGTTTCAGTACTCGCAAACATGTTCAAACATGCACATGAAAATCAAATGTTTTATTTTTTTTGTAACCCGGTTTGGAAATTTTCTCTATAAATAGCCGGGTAAGCACACGATTTTCACCAATTACTTCAGTCAGTGTTTGCAAATACCACCACGCTACCGCCATCATCATCATCATAGTCGTCCGTTCTAGGTAAGTGTTAGTATAACATAGTATAAACACAAAATAATACACAAATTTCAATCAAACCTTTTTTTTATTAAAAAAATATTAAAATTTTGTCAATTTAATATTGGTTGTGATGTATTGCTTTGCTTTGCTGCCCTTTTTCTTTCTATTCCCCACCACTTCTTCCACCTTAAATATATGTCTTACCTCCAGATGATATTGATTCCTATTGAAGGAATCAATATTTTTAGAGGTAATAACATATATATAACGATGTGGGAGGAAAACCGTAATATTGCTGCCTTCCTCCCCCCTCATTGACAGGAGCACCCTATCACCGTAGATTGTTTTCACAAGCTTGGCGTGCTCCACCCGATATTTACACCGCTCAGAGAGCTCTCTGAGCGGTGTTGCTCGCCGTCGTTGATGGTGACGCGGTCGGTTGAATTCATTGATATCGAATTCTTGAGCTTCGCCAGCTGCGTCGCCATCATCAGAGTCGAGTTTTTGCTGCTCCTCTTCATCGGATGAAGTTAGCGATAGATCTATTGGCTGCGTTTCCGCAGCCAACATTGCCTCTTGATAAGTGGTGGAGGTGGAGGGTGTGGGATTGGACGCAGCCAACATTGTCTCTTGATAAGTGGTGGAGGTGGAGGGTGTGGGATTGGAGCAGACTGTCGCCAAACCGCGTTGTTGCCACTCACGTTCCAGAAGCCATCGCTGAAACAGTGATGGCGGCACCGACCATGCTGGGAGGTGTGGAGCCGGTGTGTGAGCGGTCAACGAAGTGTTAGCCTCCGCCTCCATCACCTTAAATCAGAAACACACATTCAGTTAGACATGGTTTTTAGGAATAATTTTCCAAATTTTTGAAAAAATTCTTCCAAATTCAAAATTTGCAAAATTATTAGAAGTCCAAATTTTTTAGCGGTGATGACGGTAACGTTGTTGAGCCGTCTTAAAGTCAACAAGGGTTGAGAGCTACATTGATTGTGACGTTCACATACTACTAGTACTACTATGAGCTGTGCTAAAGTTACACTTTTCATACAATTATTAACGCTGTATCTGTTTATTTTTAAAATTGTAAGACAAACGAATAATTTTCTATCTATCTAACGTATAAAACTTTTCCAGTGTAGCACATACATAGTGATAAAAAAAACATCGTTTTTATCTAATGATAATTTCGATGTTAGTATAACATTCAAAGAAGGAAAAAATTAACTCGAAAGAAGAAGAAGATATCATTACTAATGATGTATGTTTTAAAGTTTAGTGTTGAGATTTTTTAAATAATATTTCACAAGAAAAAATATTGCAAAACATACCTGTGGTTGAATGTTGGCGGCGGTGTTGCTGGGTGTAGTTGAAGAAACCGTGTTCATGTTGCGTGCGTGCAATTTGCAGGATAACTGATAATTTGGCATTCGAACTGTAGCGCTTTATATACCCAAAATTCGTCCTTCTTCAAAGCCGGTACTAAACACCGGCCATCATTATGTGTGTGTGTGACTTTCACAAAGGACAATTGCGGCGGCGGGCCAACACCCGAATCGGGAAACGGGAAGAAATTCTAGTTGTCCTTAAAATCACGTCGGGCTAACGCCTACACCAGAAAGATATTTTCATTGTCTCATCACACTCTGACGTACATCATAAAGAGAATACATCCTTCTGCGGTGTGACGTAAATTAGAAGGGAAATAACTTTGCAAACATACAAAGAAACCGTTTATACTCGCACCGCTGTTATAAATAGCTTAGTTCTTCTATTGACAGTTTCATTGTTGAATTTTGTGCTGTGAAAGACGTCTAAGCTGACGTTATTGTTTCAGAATCAACTTCTACCACAACGTGAGATATCCTTCTCTACATTTGTATTAGCATTTTGAGAGGCTGACTGTCCATCCCACCGTGCTGACAACGTATTTTCTCTACAATCACACACGCAGATATCCTTCTCTACAAACAGCCTGAGAGGATACGGGTCATCCTTCACACCTTCTTCATCCATCGTTCGACAGAATTGAGGAGAATTCAACATCGTCTTGAACGACATTCAGATTAGACGGCTCAAAGCACAATTTCGGTGAGATTACATCTGATAATTTGTTTCGGAACTTTTGTTATACAATTATTCAAATGGAATACAAACTTGAATGTTCATCAGCTGTGAATAGGAATGTGTTAAAGTATAGATTTAGATTCATTAATAACGAAATAGATTTAGAGTTACTATTATCAACGTTAAAAGATAAAATATTTGAAATTTTAATTAATGAATCGAGACATTTTGACGGAAACCTTCGTTGGTTCATCGCTGCTACCGTTAATCTTGTAAAGTTATCTGCGTTAGCTGACGTTAGCGGTGATGGACAAGAATTGAAGGTTGAAACTAACGCAACATTTCACAGTACGTCTCATAATATCGTTAATATAAGTTTAAATAAGGATGAATTACTCAGTCAGTATGAAGCGGGGTCTAATAAGTTACAAAATGCTCTTGACAGATTTTTGTGTTTTGGCTCGGGATGGGTTGTTAATCGTATACAATATTTAGACCTTAATTTTGCGAGATACAATCCCATTTATGCTGGGTATAACAATTCATCATTTATTAGCACACCTAAGGCAATAGTATCAAAAAACGTTGTAATTAATATAAAAAACTTACACGATAAGAAGTGCTTTCTATGGAGTGTTCTTGCATATCTGCATTACAGACGTAGAAATTTGAATGTAGAGTATTTAAAACAATACGAGAAAGAGTTAAATATTAAAGGAATAAACTTTCCGGTGGAATTACGTGATATAAAGAGGTTTGAAATTCTTAATCCGTCTATAAGTATCACTGTTTTAGCCTATGATGGAACACGGAAAAAATTTTTCCCATACAGAGTTTCTTTATTTAGGGAAAGACAACATAAAATAATGCTCCTTCTCTTATTCAATGATAATCACCCGAATAAATCACATTACACCTTGATTAACACAACTAAGAATAGGAACGGTTTGTCGAGATTATTATCCGAACTAACCAAAGGAAGAAAAGCTGTACATATCTGTCCTTTCTGCTTTCACAGATTCACATCAAATAAAAGCGCTAATATTGATGGGGAGCGAAATTTAAAACAACATATAGAGTTGTGTAGTAAGTTTGGCGAACAGAGAACGCGTCTCCCCGAGCCGGGGAAAAATATTTTGAAGTTTACAAATTATTCTTTTACTCTTAAAACAAAGTACGTAATCTACAGTGACTTTGAATCTTTTATTATTCCAATAAACAATGAATTTGAAGGCGGCGATGATGATGATGATGATGATGATAATGATGGTAGACAATCAAGAAAATCCTATACAGATAAAACGGCTAGACATGTGCCCTGTAGTTACGGTTATATCGTTTTAAATGAAAATGGGGAGATATGTGTGGGTCCGCGTTTATACAGAGCAAAGTTTTTAGGGGAGAATATTATTGCACGGTTTCTGCAGGAGATAACCGAACTCGGCGACAGGCTTTACAATGATTTAATGTTAGAAGTACCAATGTATTGCTTAAGTGAAAAAGAACAGTACGAGTTTGATACGGCTGTGAATTGTTCCTTGTGTAACAAACCGTTTGCTGCTGGAGATTTTAAATGTAGACATCATGATCACCACAGCGGCAGATATCTTTCTGCAACACACATGAGCTGCAATTTAAACTGTAAGGTGCCCGCCTATGTTCCGTGTGTTATGCATAATTTTCGCGGGTATGATTCCCATTTCGTTGTACAGTCTTTGGCTTACAATAAACGCAAACTGCGCTGTATCGCTAACTCATCAGAGAAGTTTCTCACAATAACTGTAGGACACGTTAAATTTATTGACAGTTTACAATTTCTAAACACGTCTCTTGAGAATTTAGTAAAAAATCTGGCGGATTGTGATGATTATAGAACAAAATTCAAACGCTTATGTACACATTTTAAAAATGAAGTACATCAAAAACTGTTCTTAAGAAAAGGTGTGTATTGTTATCAGTACATAGATAGTCCCGAAAAGTTTAATGAAACCGCTCTTCCGCCTATAAATGAGTTTTATAATAGTCTATCGGAAAAGGATTTGGATGAAAATGATTACAAACATGCCTTGGAAGTGTGGAATGTATGTTCAATGAAAAATCTAGGAGATTTTCATGACAACTATTTGATAAGAGACATCCTCTGCCTGTCGGATGTCTTCGAAGACTTACGATTAATTTTTTTCAAACATTATGGATTGGACGTATCTCAGTTTCTCTCTTTAGCACACTATAGTTTTCAAGCAATGCTTTTTAAAACTAAAGTTGAACTACAATTGATTACAGACCCGTGTATGCATCTTCTAATCGAATCCGCAATCCGCGGGGGTGTTAGTGTAATACCTAATAGATACAGTCTAGCAAATAACCCATACATGAGTACAGCATATGATAGCAATAAACCTACTTCTTTTATTGTTTACCTTGACGCGAACGCCTTATACGCATTTACAATGTGTAATTACCTACCTTACGGCGATTTTAGATGGTTAACACCGTCAGAAGTTTCCTCACTTGACATTTCAACCGTTGCAGATGACGCGCCTGTTGGTTTTATTTTGGAGGTTGATTTGGATTATCCAGATCATCTCCACGATAAACACAACGATTTCCCGTTAGCGCCATTAAAGCAAAAACCTCCGATGGAATTATTTTCCGACTATCAGCGTGCAGATGATGGGAGGAAACAGATTGTAACAACTAAATTGTTAACAACGTTAGCCGGTAGAAAGAAATACGTCTTACATTACCGTAATTTAAAGCTATATCTAAGTCTAGGTATGAAATTAACAAAAATTCATCGTGTTATAAGTTTTAGCCAATCTGCTTGGTTGAAACCATACATTGATTTCAACAATCAATTACGTCAAAACTCAAAAAATAGCTTTGAATCCTTGCAGTACAAGAATCTTTCGAACAGCACGTATGGTAAATTAATCGAACGTGTGCGTAACAGGTTTAATATGAGGCTGGTGACAGATGAAAAAACTTTGGATCGGTTAATTTCTCGCCCACAAGTCAAACGTTGGAAAATTTTTAATCCTAATGTCGTAGGTGTTGAAATGAAGAAAATTGATATCCTTTTAGATCGACCGATTTATTGCGGTTTCACAGTGCTCGATTTATCCAAGGTTGTCATGTATAACTTTCATTATAATATATTTCTAAATATGTATGACTTTAGGAAAGTTAAAATTCTTATGTCAGATACGGACAGTTTTCTTTATTATGTAGAAACAGAGGATTTTTATGAGGATATGAGGAGGCAAGCACATCTGTTTGATACAAGTGAATATCCTCGAAACCATAAGTGTTTCAGCTTACTTAATCATAAAAAACTAGGTTGCTTCAAAGATGAACTCAAGTCAAGAATCATAACAAAATTCGTCGGATTACGACCAAAATTATATTCGTTTGAGTTTCTCAATGAAAATAATGAAATTCAAAATAAAAATGTAGCTAAAGGCGTAACAAGATACATTATTGATTCAAAACTGAGATTTTCAATGTATGAAAAATGCTTATTTGAACGATGTGTTCATTACGAATCATCAAATTTGATACGTTCCTATTTACACCATATATTTCAGGTTCGAGTGGGTAGAATTTGTATTAGTCCGCTGGATGATAAGCGTTTTTTACTTCCATGTCGAATTAAAACTTTAGCGTGGTTTCATAAAGACATACCTAATTTCAATGGAGAGGAGGAGGAGGAGGAGGAGGAGGAGGGGGAAGTGAGTGATGGTAGAACTTGAGGCCGATATCGTCATCAGGAAGTATTGGATAGGTCAGGTTTTGTTAGACGAGTGAAAGCACAGTTGAGTTACAGTCGTGTTGTGGAAGGTCAGTTTTTGCATTTCGCGTTAGCCGGCTTGTTGCAGCAAAGGTGAAGGACTCGAACGTGTTTTGCGTTATAGCGTGCATAAAAATCCGGCTGCATATATTATTTATTACAGCATAACGGTGGATGCGAGTCAACATTGAACTAAATTTTACACTCTTCCTTATTCCGAGTGCATGGTTATTACAAAATGAATACTGTTCGTCAACGTTTAGCTAAGGAATTACACTCGAGTGCACGTAAAAACTTTAAAAGACGGAGTTATGTTTTAAAGGGAATTTTGGACATGTTGCAGGCAGATTTAATTGAAATGACTCAGTTTACTAAAATAAACTCTAACTACAGATTTATTCTATCGGTTATTAACGCGTTTTCGAAATACGCGTACGCCGTTCCTCTCAAATCGAAATCTGGTCACGAGGTGAGCATAGCCTTAAAACCAATTTTTGAGAAAAATCGCGGTGTACGTTTGCTGTGCACAGACCAAGGGTCGGAATTCTTCAATTCGCATGTGAAGGCGTTATTAAAGAAATATAACATACACCATTACCATGTCTACTCAGACAAAAAGGCTGCTATTATTGAACGATTTAATCGAACATTAAAGTCAAAAATCTACAGACATTTCACCGAAACCGGGAATTATAGGTGGATAGATATGTTAGACAAGATTGTAAGCCAGTATAATGACACCGTTCATTCGACGATTAAGTTAAAACCTGCTGAAGTTACACTAAAACATGAACAAAAAATTATTGCCGAGTTAAATAGACAGAAATTACGTAACCTGAAAAAGAACAAAATTAGACCTAAATTTCGTCTAGGCGAAGTAGTGCGCATTTCGAAGCATAGAAATATTTTCGATAAATCTTATCACATCAACTGGAGCGTAGAATTGTTTAAAATTGTTTCCGTATACCCGTCAGATCCGCCAACATATCAATTGAAGGATTTTAACAATGAACTTATATTGGGGAGGTTTTATGAACAAGAATTAAAGAGAACTGAGTTGGACGAGAATGATATGAATGTTTATTTAGTTGAGAAGGTACTGAAACGTAGAGGACGAAAGGTGTTAGTACAATGGGTCGGATTCAAACATCCTAGTTGGATTAATAAGACGGATCTTCTTGTTGATTAATAATACGTATGTATTTTTTCAGATTATGCCATCATCATCGCTGTCGTTCAAATTTGAACCTCACAATTGTAAATTGACAAGGCTTTTAGAAAAACTTGTAGATGAGTTAAAATGTTGTTGTACCGATTCAAATTTTACTTTGAATGATTATTTATTATTTTTAAGTGGGAAATGTGAGACAATACAACAATTTGGACATTTAAGCTTTTGTTATCTATCAAAAATAGATTTTGATAGGTTGAAACGTGAGGGAAAAAGATTACCAGACGTTGTTGATACATGTCCTTGTACTAGATTGGGTATGATGGAGAGTGAAATACGTAGGTATGTTAGTGAACATGAAACTTTAAACTCTTTTGGAAAGGATATTATTGACACTATGTTAGAGAGGTGTGGATTAGAAGCCGAGTTAAAACGTGATTAAGTTCAAGTTGCTAGATAAGAACATTTTCTTTCAATTGTTGAATTATTGTTTAAGAAAATAAATAAGTGTAATAATTTTTAAGTTAGTATATATAGCTTTTGGACATGTTGTATTATTGTTGTTTGAGAGAATATAGTGCGACATCTTGTTAATTGTTTTATTGTGTGAAAAAAACCCATGTTTTATCTTTTAGTTGTAGTTATGACGTGTGTAGGAACGCACACACACACACACACACACTGTTAACAATGATTGAAAATAAGGTATCAAAGAAAGATGATGTTAAACCTGAAATACCTATTTTAAATTTCGACGAATTGATTATCAGCAGTACAAAGAAGACATCAGGTGAAAACAATAAGCATGGCGATCTTTTTCCGCATAATGTACGCGGCTTGATTATTGGGTCTTCAAATTGTGGAAAAACGAATATTTTGTTGAATCTAATTTTTAATAAAAAAACATTACGCTTTCGCAGCTTACATGTATTTAGTAAATCGTTATATCAACCAAAGTATGTATTCTTGGAAAAGATTTTCTCCACGCTAAAGTTTATAAAGTTTTTTATGTCAGATGATATTTCTAGCATCCCGAACCCGAATGATTTAGAAAGACATTCTTTAGTAATCTTTGACGATTTACAACTGCAAAGAGTTCCACAGATCAAAGATTATTACAGTATGGGACGACATAAAGAAATTGATGTGCTGTTTCTGAACCAATCGTATGCAAGTATTCAGAAGCACATAATTAGAGAGAACAGTAATATAATTTTGGTCTTTAGAGTAGATATATTATCTTTGAAACTCATATATAGGGATTTCGCTGAGAGCGATATGATATTTAATACTTTTAAAAATATGTGTTCCGAGGTTTGGACTAAAGGTGAAGGTCATAACTTTGTAACAATCT